>JAYMTT010001038.1:0-10613 GCA_036898025.1 Hypseocharis bilobata
ACTGCTCAGTTGCTGTCAACTTTTCACATTCACAAACATATTTACCAAAGTGTTTCTGGACTAACTCGTGATTTTTTTTTCTCTGTTTTCTTTTTCATGTTACACCAGGTTGCTCAAAGATATCAAATTGTTGGAACGCCCCGGATTTATATATATTTGTGCTCCCGTACCGCTCTTGCTGATCTTTAGTGTGTTACTGGATTTATTTGTACTGTTTGTTTCTTTGATGATGTTGGTTCTGCTATGTGATCAAAGTTATGGATTCATTTGTGCTCCCGTACCGCTCCTGATGATCTTTATTTGTCATATGTTGTTATTATTTGTTTCTGTATCCTAAAACATTAGTACTATTTGTTTCTCTTGATGATCTTGGTTGTTATGTGATCAGAGTTTTCAATGAATTTGATTTTATTGTATGTTTTTGTTTACTGCATACTGTGCATGTTGCCATGTTGTTAGCTTGAATGTTTTTGTCTACTGCATATTGTGCATCTTATTTTCATTTTAAATTTGAGAGCAAAAGGCAGCTAAATCACAATATAGCTAGGGAACCGAGGAATAATAAAAATGGTTATGGCAGGTCTAACATATTTTCTTTGTCAATGTTATAGTGATGTTACTAATTCTATACCTGAAAAAAGAAAAAAAGAAAAGCACATAATTCATTTTTTCACTTGAAAAAAAAGCTCAACAATCACAATTCATTCATCATTGCACCCAATATTTAACTAAAACATGTTAACTTAGTCAATTAAGAACATTGATACCGATGACTGAGATTTATCAGCCCGCTATATATGCGGTGAAAAATCATTAGATGTGTCAAAATTATGTGATCAAGTTTTTTGATAAACTGGACGCACTAAGAATTGACATTTGTAGCAAAACATCTCTTACTTGAAAAGTAATCCAATAACACGAACTATATATAAATCTGAAATATTTTGAACTAAGTAATAAATTTCGTGTTATCCTTCTATAAGCTTAACATAATTGTAATACTACTCTACTGTAAAGAGAAAATTTATGGAAAGGCATCTAATCCTAGTCCTGCCACTTCCGAGTTCATAAATGATTATCAGTCACAACAAGAAATAAATTATCTCATGCATATACATCCATGTATGTAACAAGAAAGAGGTGTTACCATGTCTTTTAGTTTTACAATACCTCCCTTCAGTTCAACTAGTAACAACTAGAATCAGTACCCAATTTTTAAAAAAATTGTGCATAATTGGTGACTTCCGTCTAATTCTGTCTGTTATGTAATCAGAGTTATGAATTTTATTGTATGTTTTTGCTTATTACATATCGAGCATATTGTTAGCTTGATTGTACCTTTTACCCTCAAAATCTTGATTCTTTTTTCTTTCTTTCTTCTTCAAGATATTAATACCGTCCCTGGATCAAGTGCTTTTGATATTGGTGTCAATTGCAAATAGTGATAATCTAACATGATATATAGTTACTGGTTGGTTCTCAGAGTACCCTATTTTTCCCTTGTCCTTGAGCTAGGCAAGCAATAAAACTGAACATGACTATGTAAAATGTAGATATACAGGAGATGTTACCAAATCTTGCAAGCATCAAATAATTTACATTTTTTTCCCAATTAAGCACTAACCAGATCAGTCAAATAATCCGTAGACAAAATGACCATTTTTGTCCAAATTAATAACGAGGGCTAAATAGAGTTTTAACTCCCTGAACTTGCCATCATTATCGATTGTCAGCAAATCAAGCATATATAGAAACCTGAATGAATAAGTAATAAAAATGGTTATGGCATATTTTAACACATTTTCTTTGTCAATGTTATATATAGTGATATTACCAAAGCCAACATGCATAAGGGTACTAACCAAATCAGTCTAACCCCAATTACAAGCATTTTGGTCCTAAAATTGAGTTTCTTACGCATCAACTTGCAATTCAACAATAACTCCAATGTGAAATATACTAGCAGCATATATAACATATACGTCTCGCGTACTTGAAAATGTAGCAGCACATTCCTCAATCATCAGTTGGGTTCTGGGACGGGTGGGATTGTTCAGGTGGTAACCGGTTAGGTTGAGTACTGCTTGAACCCAAATGCTTCAGGGCGTCTGCAGCAGTAATTCTTTCGTTTGGTCTCCAGCAAAGCATTTTCTGGAAAAACATCGACCCAAAATCAACACAAGTCATGAAGAGAACCATGAATCCACTAGCTCAAATTAAAGGTTAACCATTTGTAATGCAATTTTAGCAACTTAAAACGTTGAACACAAATTACTTACCGAGAAAAGATCTAATCCAAGATCATCAAGTCCCGTATCCTTGAACTCTTCTGCCAAACTCTGTGCATCAAGCAAGAATAGAGTTATAGTTAACAACATTGTCACAGGTGCAAGAATTCATTGAAAAGACAAGACTTATTAATTTTCTCATACCGATGACTTGAAAGAGAAAAATTCAGACAACTCGGTGTTCTTGGGCGTGCCAAGTAGTCTTCAAATAAAAAAAAAACAAATGTCAATAGAGCAACACTAGCTGAACATACATATTGACAATTATGGTTATTTGTTATAACTATATTGAACCTGCACATTTCAGCCACTAGAACAAACTCAGTTTCACACTTAAAACAGTGGAGTCCCAAGCAACATCTCAGCAAAAATGCAACCAGCAGCCCACACATCTACAGGAGCAGAGTAATTGGGTGAATCATTAAGCTCGGGCTGAACCTGTTCTGCTGCCGTGTAACAAAGTTTCAAATCCTGCAAAAACCTACCAATGCTTAGACTCGATAACAATCAAAACAGTTGTGTCAGACACTCAAGCATGCCGAATATACATACAAATACATTATGCACAACTAAGAAAATATAAAACTTATTTACTTTATAAATTTCTCAGCAGTAAAGTAAGATGTAAATAATGATACCGAATTTGAAAATTCCCCGTAAAGGCAAGGAAGATTGGCTTCTCGTGCCATTCCAAAATCCGTAATCTTCACATTTTCCTCTTTGCAGTCTAAGAGTATGTTTGCAGGACAAAGATCCCTGTTCATGACATCACGAGCATGCATATAACTAAGACCCCGTAGTATCTGCTGCAAGAACCTCTATAGAAAGAACATTATACTTAGTTATGCTATAGGTTATTGCTAGTTTGGATAAATTAAATAAACTCCGACGCCAAATGCATATATATTAAGAGGAAAATGCAATAACTAACATATATATGCTATCAAACCTGCGTGTATACCTTTGTCAATCTTAAATTCATTTTTCGGTCTTTAATGAATTTGCTCAGATCAGGACCCATCAGACCCATGCGAGAGGGAACATCTGCGGGGATTCCATGACTGACTACTTCCTTAAACCTGGTATCCACATCCGACCCCATGTACAATTTGGTTAGAGAAACTTAACATCTGCGGTGACCCATCAACTCAAAAATCAAATCTTGCTTATTTGTTATTACCTGACAATATTTTCAGGATCACCACAGCTCAACAATTGCAACATGGAAATTTCTCTGAAGTCGTAAGTATGGAGACCCATAGATTCAAGCTTGCTAAACTTGATGGCTACTCTTTCATTGGTTGATTTATCTCTCGCCAAGTAAACCTTACCAAACCGGCCTTCACCAATCTTATCTCCAAGAACATACTGCCAATTAACCGATTAGAGTAACCAGTGAGTGAATGGGATCACAAAAGATCAGTCTATAAACATATAAAAGGGAAATTACTGAAACAAACCTTCTCCATTGATCAAATCAACGAGCCAGCCACTACTGAAGAAAGTTATTGAAGATTCTGATTCAGAAAAGAGTCCATATATCATACAAGAACAACATTTTTTTTTTCGAATGAATAAACAAAAACATGTACTTACTTTGTGAGAGGTCAACACTTGGTTTCTGGCTCTTAGTGTCTACATTAAAAAATTCAAGAGACACAAATTGACAATTCCTCTAGTCAAGAATTGGAAAAATTTGGGAGTTGGGCTTTTATTCTAAATTTTGTCCAGTTCTGTCATGGTATCCAACTCAAAACCAATTGGCAATGATTTGAATAACTCATCTACTTATTAATACGCTAAAATCCTCACATTTAAATGATGTGAAACTAGTTTAATAAAAGGATATAACATTTTCATTAATAGAATAGAGAGAATAATAAAATGGAGCTCCATCGATCGGTTTTCCATTTTGACAACCAAACAAGAAAAACTGCGATTTGTGAAAGACGATTTCTCTTTAAAAAAAAATTAAAACACTTTGCATTATTGTCCTCTCCCTTGTTAAAATTAAATGAATGAGGCTAGCTTAGCTACCAAAATTTAATAGAGTTGAAGAAAAATAGATGTCATCGGTCAATGGTAGCCGGCATTTTACCCCCACCACCTCTGAATTATTGGTCATAGCCTCTCTGTAGTCTGTACCATATATATCATCAATTCCATGTCTTGGATGCATGCATCACTTCACTGGGCAGAAAAAGTAAATGAAAAGGTGTTATACACTTATCAATATACGTTATTAAACTTAGAGGTTTAACGTTCGAATCGTATAAAATTAGTGCTTAATTTTTATCTTTTTCTAAAAAAATTAGAAAAAAAAACTAAGCACAAATTTTTTTGACTGATTTTGTAATGTACTTCTCTTCCTGCAAACTGCAACCAAAAGGAAAGGTTTTTGGTTGAAAAGGAAAAGGAAAAGAAGGTTCTATTTATCGAGAAATTATTCACTAGGGAACCCGCACCACATCATCATGCTGAAATATTTTGAACAGAGTAAATTTCATCTAAGATATCAGCAGAATGGAGAGGGAAGGAATGGAAGTATTAAAAAGGAGAGCAAATCCTAAAGAACATTTGTAGCGAAACATCTCTTGAAAGTAATAGCAATCCAATAACACGAACTATATATGTATATGTAATGTAAAATATTTTGAACAGAGTAAATTTCGTGTAATTCTTCTATAAGCTTAACAGAATTGTAATACTACTCTACTATAAAGAGAAAATTTATGGAAAGGCATCTAATCCTAGTCCTGCAACTTCCAAGTTCACAAATAATTATCAGTCACAAGCAATCAGAGTATTCAAAGTATATATATACATCCATGTATGTAACAAGAGGTGTTACCAAGTTAGATAAGTGCAACAGTAGTCCCTTCAGTTCTGGCCTAACCGTCTTTTAAGTTCTTCAACAAGATTGTCTCTTGGGATTTCCTCCTCCTCAATGGCATTGATAATGTCCTTTTCTACAACACCTCCCTTCAATTCCTTCAGTTCCTTCAAAGCGGCCCCGATGTCTTTTAGTCTTACAACACCTCCCTTCAACTCCCGCTCACCCACAATTACCAGCCAAGGGATTTCCTCCTTAACGGCCCTCTCTATGTAGTCCGATACTCTTTTCTTCATCATAACATCAGCTTTCAGTTTTGCACTACACAACTCATTCCCCAACTCTGCCGCCTGAGATACGTCGTCCCCTAAAATACCCACCAGCACTTGGGTCTTGGTGGCTCATTCTTTCTGCCAACAGGACAAATCAAATTATTAATTACTCTAAATCATGGAGGGGTGCTGATTTCCTAATTATTGAATTTTTTTCATAAACCATGTGAGAAATGGTTGACCAGAGAGACAACCCCAGGAGGACCAAGTCAATAAATATCTTAATAGCTCCAATAACTCCAGTAAAAACCATGTTCAACAATGGCTTCTCAAGGCTTATTAGGTAATACAACTTGAGATGATCATGATCTCCATTGAACATATGTCAAACTTCCTATTGATCCCTTCATTTATTATTTATATTGCATTGTGTTCTATAAATCAATGATAATGATTGACATCTATCATTAACATTCGTGTGCATCTCATGGCTATATATGATCAACAGAGTTGCCCCCTTGGTAAAATAGCTCAGCAGCAAGGCTGTTGCAATAAATTTTAAAAGACACCTTAGGTTGGGTAGGTTTAGTTTCAAATGTTACTTGAAAACACAAGCCTATATATCAGCAAAATCTTCTAGGAAAGATTAATATGTGCAATATATTAACTTCACCCCTACGTACTAGAACATCTACTGATGAAAAAGCGCAATCTAATGCATTCTCTGTGTGCGAACCATACCTGGTTCTTTTCCTCCATTATAGTGAATACTCTTTCAATCCCAAGACTGACACCAACAGCTGGCACCTGTTTCGCACCGTACATTCCTATGAGGCCATCATAACGTCCACCAGCACCAATTGAACCAACCTGAGAACAAATGAACTAGTCATGTTACACGAAATACATAGGCCAGAAGAGGATGCAAAATCAGGGTGACATATAAGTTATGACCTGTGTTATTACATAGAAATTAAAAATTTATAATGTCTTCCGTCCTTATAAGACCAGTTCATCTCCATCATAAAGTGAGTATATACCTGTCAGTATATTACTCTCCTTGGCTTGACCATAGCAATCCTAGCTCAAATCAACCTTTGGCTTGGATTAGTCTTTTAATAAATTAGGTCAGTTTGGACTATAGAATGCCAACCTAGCTTAATGTAGGACAAAAGCGAATGGACTAATACCATGGTTCCAATTTTAGAGCTTAGTAGTAGGAGGCAGTATCAGGCATTGGAATTTTGTACAGTGAAAATTTGAAATATATATATGTATATATGTATGTATATGTTGGGTACATTACTGGTGTATCTAGATCAGGATATAATTGGGATTTTAGTCAGGTAAAAATCTAAACAATTATAAAATATTAATGACATCTGGCTTTACAGTCAATTACAGAAGGGAACTAACATTAAAAAGATAAATGGAGCAGAAGAAGTAATGTACACCTCACACAGAATCCATTTGGCATCGTAAGTAGCATCTAGGTAAGTACATTCTTCAGTAAATATAGAGGAGAATGAGCACCTCACACTAAAGGTTGAAAGGCCTGTTTGTGGTTGCATTGGCCTCTCCAAAAGCACGATTGGAGGGCAATCCTACAGTCCAATGCGATTTTCCGGTTGGCCAAAAGCAACTTGACCCCCAGCTTTGGGCCAACCGCAGAAAATCGCATTGGCCACTGCAACCACAAACAGGCACGAAATGAGTTATACTAGGGCACAACTTAAACACAACCTAACTCAACTGTAACCGTAGCAACTACCAGCAAGGGCTAAACTTTGTGCTGTTGTTCCCAGCAACAACATGATAAAAAGACTGATACCGAATTCCTGCAGCCCCATTAGGTGCACCAAGGCTCCATAGATTTTATTTTATGCAATATTCATCACTTCTCTTTCAGCCCAACTTTCAGCCTTTAAGCAAACATAAAAAAGATAGCTAAGCCCTCATTGATGTATGGTAGAGTGTTAAATAACAAATACATGCCAAACATAACTTTCACCAAGGCTTTTTAGCAACTTTAGCACCTATTTCTATAACAAATGTATTACAACAAAAACTTCACCCAGTAGGAAACTACCAATAAAATGAAATATATATTTCCACTTTCCTTTCCTTTTCACTACTTGAAGTTCCAGCCAAAATATTTGGCCCAAAGATATGAGGTCGTTGTGGGGTCTATTAGTTCAACATACTATGCACCAACTGGAATTTACCAATTATATCAAAGACAATTTTAAAGGAGAAAGAACAAGAACCTACTATCGCTAAGTTTATATTAACAATACAGCACAACATGTAACCCATGCCGAAGACCAAAACACTTCAGGAAAAAAAAACGACACAAAGCAGAAATTAGAATCTAGTAAGGAACTGACAGGCCAATGATAGTTTGAAGATACTAAAGCATTCTCGTTCAAAGACAATATAACAAGGATAAAATATTGAATATATGATCAAGTAGATAGATAAAACACTTTTTTATTTTATACATACTCATAGCAACAAATAAAAAAATTAGTTGCAAGAACAAATATTTACCTGTGTAGACCCTTTAAAAACAGCTTCAAAAATGACTCCAGTGTAATAATCAAGACCTCTTGCAAGACTCAAGTCAAAAACTACTTTATCAATACACTTCGCCTTTTCCAGCGCTTTGAATAAAATCTCCAACTCACTCAATGCAACAACAGATGAATTGTTTTCTATAAACGTGCTGCCCTCCTGTTTAAGCTTATATAATAATTCCAAGGCTGGGCCTCTTTCTTTCACAAAAGTACCAATTTTGTCTGCTGTCTCTTCACTTAACCCCTTCTCGTCCACCTGCAAAATAACATAAAATTTATAATCAAACCTAACAAACTTATCATTTCAAGGCAAAATAAAAATAAAGTAATAACAGGAGCAGGATACCAGTAAGAAAATAATGAACAGTTATGCCAGAAATAACAGAAGTTTTACCCAGCAAACATTTATGCAACAAGAAAAGAAAAGGGTTACAAAAAAAGCACCTGCGTCTTAGACTCGATTATGCAAAACCACAAGAGGTGTTTTTGTAATTAACCAAAAGAAGTGGGAAAAAAAGGTCATATAGTGCTCAATCTACCAGAAAACATTTTTTCCTTTTGCACTGTTTCTGCAGGGTTGTTTAAAACCTTCTATACTACTCTGCCCAACTTTAATTGTCCATTAAACTAAAAATGGATGTCCATTTTAGGTATCTTAATCATAAATTATAGTTAGTTTCCAATAGTATCCTTTAAGCTAGTTAGCTATAACAAGTTTAAGTTAGTTACAATAAGGGTACAAGTAGGAAGTCAATCACTAATGAAATCATCCATAATTTTAGGAAATAGTCAAATAGGACACTTATTGTGGGGGCAGAGGGAGTCATTCAGCAGAAAAACCAAAGCTTATGCTCTCACCATTTCTTTTTTAATCTTCTCAAATGACTGCTTGTCCAACTTATCGATACTGGAACAAATGGTTCTAAATTTTTCAGGTGGCACTCCACATATCTCCAGCATTCCATCCAGTAGCTTTCGATGATTCAGTTTCACCTGTAAAAAGTAATAAAAATTAAAACCAAAAAAAAAAATGCTTGAAGGCAATTTATGCAGGCAATCAACCACACGCAAGTAAGACTTTTGCATATTAGCCATTTTAACTGGCAAAAATGTAGGAAGCCAAGCTGCAGATCTATAAGTTGCAGCACAAAAAGACTATGGTATAAGGCCCTTTAAAAAGGTGTTAAATCATATGCAAGTAAGACTTCTGCCTAATTAGCTGAGCTTAACCGGCAAAAATATAGGACGGAAAGGCTCAGATCCAAAAGTTGTTGGGTACCGAGGGACAAGCTCAATGCAATTAATAAACAAGTTGCCATTTTGTAGATCACTAGTATCACGAAAAATTCCAATTGAGTGGGAGGGCTTAGCAGTCCCAGTCTCAAGATGACTGGTACATCAATGTTATTCATGCTTTTAAAATGTTCTAATACCTAGTTTTTTGATGCCGATATCTGATACTGCTGTCATTTTGCATCTCAATCAGATGCTGATTTATTAATTAAAAAAATTTTAAAAATAAAAAATAAAAAATTTAAAAATGAGAGGTGACATTGACCAAGACATGATCTCAACATCATGATAGTGATAACAATATGCATCAACACAGATATGGCAATACAATTATCAAAATGATACAGAAAAAGAATTACCTCATAATCCCCAATATTTAACTCATCGAGCAGTTCTGTCAGAATCTTGACAACCTCAAAGTCTGGCCCCATTAGTTCAAATTTGCCAACAATATCGAAGTCACATTGGTAAAATTCACGAAACCTTCCCCTGGATGGGTTATCCCTTTTGTATACCTTACCTATCTGATATCGTTTAAGTGATGTGAGACTATTCATTGCCATATACCAAGCAAATGGAACAGTTAAATCATATCAGAGAGAGCAAAGCTCTCCACCCTGTCAACAAATTGGACACAAAGTTACATAGTTGTGTTGTAAGACTCGTTCAAGCATAAAAGTACAAACTAGCTAGTAAATGAGGAAGAAATACAAAAAATCATTTGAGCATGGATCGAGTATATATTTACCTGGTCTGCTAGATCATAAACTAATTTTGAATCTTCCCCATATTTTCCCATGAGAGTCTCTCTCATTTCAAAAACAGGAGTATCCAAGGCTGTTGCACCGTGCCTCTCGAAAACGTCCTCTATAATTGAAAATGCTTTCTTTCTTACTGCCATTTTTTCTTTTCCAAAATCACGAGTACCCTAGTTTGTACCACAACATGCTCAATGTAAGAATACTATACGCTCATTCAATACAAAATGAAAAATTAAATGATAGCAACAAGACTACAAATTAATTAAAGAACATATCCAAATGCATAAACTAGCTAGCATATATAACATAGGTCATACCTTTGGTAGTTTAGAAAGTCTTCTACTTTCATTTCTTTCCACAATTTCTTTCACTCTTGTCGTTAAACAATCAAACTCCATATTATCCTTGGGGTTGAAAAAGGATATGAGATCCTCTGCCCATTTCTCCAACAAGACCAAACTGTCAGCCGCCGCTTCCCAGCTGCTCTTACTGATCTGCAGCCTATCCTTAATCCACTGTACCATCATATTAGTCCCTTTTCCCAATCCCACATTCTTTTTCTTCTTCTTCTCCCCTTTTGCATTTGCATC
>JAYMTT010001039.1:0-10609 GCA_036898025.1 Hypseocharis bilobata
TTCTGACACTTAGCTCGCTCAGCCCGGCCCAAACACTTCTCTCTTACTTGTTCTACATCACAATGGCTCTGCCCCTGCCTACACATCACAAATTATATAATTTGAGTAACATAACATATTATAATTGAGATTTCAATGGGCACTTTCAGCCCAAAATTCATGAGTAGTATAAGTAGCACACGTGAAGGATTATTATTATGAGTTAAACTATCACGTCATTCAAGTTAGAAATCTCCAAATTTTTTGACAAAAATGTCAATTTTCTTTTAACAATTTCAGTGACTTTATTGGCCTGCTCTGCTAGTACTGATAGTGATATCTGAGCTACTTGGAATGCATCACACGCAATTCCCGTTGCTTGTTCGTATTGTTTATGGCCATACAATTTGGTGATAAGGTTTAAGTAGGATCGAAGGGGCACATTTAATGGGATTTCTATATTATTTTTCTCTCGTATCACAGCCATCCATGGCTTCCCTACTGCAGCTTCCATTAGAAACCAGTACCTTTTTTGCTGGCATTATCGCCTTTCTCTTCTTCTTCTACTATATTCTACACAGAAGCACACTAAGAAGCAAGCAAGCAACACCACCGGAAGCCGCCGGAGCATGGCCTGTGATAGGCCACCTCCATCTCTTGGGAGGACCTCAGCCACCCCACATGACCTTAGGGAAGTTAGCCGACAAACATGGACCCATCTTCACCATCAAGCTCGGCGTCCACCGAGCTCTGGTCATAAGCAGCTCCGAATTGGCTAAAGAATGTCTTTCCACTAACGACAAGGTCTTCGCCAACCGTCCCAAGTCTGTAGCTATGGAGGTGCTTAGCTACAACTACGCCATGTTTGGTTTCAGCCCGTACGGTCCTTTTTGGCGACATTCACGTAAGATAGTCACCCTCGAGCTCCTATCAAACCACCGGCTCCAGACGTTTAAGCACGTGAGGGAATCGGAGGTGAAGAAGTCGGTGAAAGAGATATACGAGCTGTGGAAAAAAAATAGAACGAGCCCGCAACATAAGGTGTTGTTGGAGATGAAGAATTGGTTCGCTAACGTTACGTTGAATGTGATTTTCAGGATGATTGTGGGGAAGAGATTCGCAGGAGCTACGACGGCCGAGGAGGAAGCAAATGATGGGGGCCGAAAGGCGATGAGGGAGTTTTTTGAATATGTTGGAAAGTTTGTGATTTCAGATGCGTTACCATTTCTGAGGTGGTTGGATCTTGGTGGCGTCGAGAAGGCGATGAAGAAGACGGCAAAGGAGCTAGATCAATTATTTGATGGGTGGTTGGAGGAGCACAAGCAAAAGAGAGCTTCTGGGAAGATGAAGGGTGATGAAGACTTCATGGACGTGATGTTGTCGGTTATTGACCAAGAACCGCAAGAGCTTCCAAATTGTGACTTGATTACATTCAACAAAGCTACATGTCTGGTATGTAGAAATGTATATTAGGGTAAAATTTAACACCCTAACGTTTTTTTAACTTAGCCTAACACTAAAAAACTTGTTATTTTACTCCTTCACACCCAAAATAACCAATGATTTAGACCCTTTTTTTTATACGAGATGTTAACATTATCGAGTCATTGTCTGAATTAGTACAAATTATAAAAGACAATTTCAATCCTAATTGATTGTAATTAAAGTTTTACCCTTAACTAGTTCAATTTATCGCTTTCTCTTTCATTTTTTCCCTTGATTCTTTCTTACTACATCAACTCTCCTTCCCTCTTTTCTCAAATCCCTCTTTCTCCATCTTATACAACTAGAGCCTATATATACCACATCAGTCAATGAATGGTTCTATCTTGCTTTTGTCCTCTTCGACTCGACATGACATGGCAAACTACCGTAGCCAATTCTTGAGTTATTTTTTTTCACCAATCAGCATTAGTGTAGGGAGTCAAAATAACAACCTTTTTAGTGTAAGGGTTAAGTTCAAAAAATATTGAAGTCGAGTAGGTGTCGGGAATTTTTTTACCCATTTATATATTAACTAGCACACAAAATCTGAAGTTCACAACTTAAATGTAAATCTCCACAAATATCATGTAGTAAACTTACTACTCCATCTAATCTCATAAGTGTTGGTAGGTATTGAGAAACCAAAAATTTTAAAAAGTCATCGTTAATAGTGTTATCATTAGTAAAAAAAAAAAGTGCTACTTTCAAAGTTTGTCCTTAGCGCACCAGAAGTATATAATTTTTGTCATTTACGAGGATAGTTTAGTAAGCTTAGAAACTAACTATTTCAAAGTAGAAAAATAACATGAGATATTCCAAAATAAATTAGTTGACAAAACTTACAGGTCGGAAGGAGTATTGTCTTCTCATAGTCAGTTTGTTATTTTACAGGGTCTCATCCTAGCAGCATCAGATACAACCGCAGTAACATTGACATGGGCTCTCTCTTTACTTCTCAACAATCGTGATGTCCTCAAGAAGGCTCAGCATGAACTGGACATCCACATTGGCCGAGAAAGGCAAGTTCAAGAATCAGACATAACTAACTTGGTCTACCTCCAAGCTATTATGAAAGAAACCTTGCGTTTGTACCCTCCGGGCCCACTCTCACTTCCGCACCAGTCTACAGAAGACTGCACTGTGGGTGGTTACCATGTATCTGCAGGCACACGCCTTATTGTTAACATTTCAAAGATTCATCGCGACCCTCGAATATGGCCGACGACAATGGACGCTGCAGCTTGCAAGTTTTGGCCGGAAAGATTTCTCACAACGAACAAAAATTTAGACGTTAGAGGCCAAAATTTTGAATATATACCATTTAGCAGTGGCAGGAGAATGTGTCCTGGAATTTCCTTTGCGCTTCAAGTTACGCAACTTTCATTGGCTACTTTGTTACAAGGGTTCGAGATAGAAACTCCATTTGGTGAAGCGGTTGATATGGGTGAGAGCTCCGGTTTGACCAATCTAAAAGCCACTCCACTTGAAGTTCTTCTGAGTCCTCGCTTGCCTGCTAAACTATATGATTAGGGTTGAGACTTTTTTGAATCATATCAAGAAAGTCAAGAAGCCAGCTAGTCAAGTTAATTAAACTCACCAAAATGAACCCAAACTCTGCAGTTTCTACCTGGTTTGTAATTTCCAAAAAGGCAAATGATGTCTTAATATTAAGTCACTATCCATTTCCATCATTTTTGGCACTATATCTTGGGCTAATTTCATAAATATCATCTCTACTCATGGTCAATTTTAAATTTGATCTCTCAGCTTTCAATTTAATCACCATTAATCCTTCTACTTTTATAAATCACCATAATTGATTTGTCGATCCAAAAAAAATCTTACACTAAAATTAATGACGCCATTGAAAAGTTAAATATTTAATATACAATCTATAACACAAGTTCCCAATCATATAGATATAGATAGATGTATCAAGAATATACTCAAAGTTTCGATAACAGTAAGGAAAAATCAACTCTGATGGTTTGTAACAGCATGACATCATTTACTTTTAACAACTCAACTATTTCATTGTTTTAAAGAAGAAAGATGTATTACACTTACATGCATGATATCACCTTGTAATCAACTAGGATGGTGTTTAGTCGGGTAGAGTAGGGTAGAATGATAATGAGATTTCATTCCTTCATGAATGGTTTGGTTTGCGCCAATAAGTATGAAATGTTTTTCGTAAAATTAATTTTGATTAGAGAAAAAGAAAGAGACAATACATTAATGTAAAAGGTTAAAAAAATAATTATGTAAACTAAAATAATACTGGTATTTCATTCAAAAAAAATACTAGTATTAAATAAAAAGGTAGGTCAAAATATATCAGGAGAAAAGAAATTAAAAATCGCATATAAAAAAAAAAGAAAAAAAACATGTTAAGAGGCACTATTTTGTTTGAACAGAAAAAAAAATAGTGCCTCTCAAGTTTTCTAAGTACGCAAAAATTAGAAAAGAAAGAAATAAAAAAGAAAAAAATCTCGTCCACAAAACCAAAATGACAAAATGTTAAGGAAAATAAAAGGAGAGAAGGAAAGAAAATAACTCGTCAACAAAAAACAAAAAAACCGAAAGAGAAAACCACACGACATGTTAACAGGAAAAAAAAGGACAAAAGACGAAAAGGACAACATGTTAAGCAAATAAAAGGAGAAAAGACGTTAAATCAAAAAAAAAGAAGGAGAAAAGACGTTGAGAGAGAAATGAAAATAACTCTTGTCCGCAAAAAGAAAAAAAAAACACGTTAGGGCCCCCTTTCTCTTAAAACCATCCTAATTTTTTTTTCGAGTAAGGAAGCCTATCGGTTTTGTTGAGCTACACAATAAGAGATAGCGGTCTTTTTTTCTTAAAATCCTCATAATTTCACCTAATAAGATTTGAATTGAAAACATTCGTTATAAAAGTCTGATGCTCAAATTATTAGGTGTTCTTAAAATTAAAATAAAAGAAAAAAATGCATTTGAATAGAGCTGCAAACGAACGGACAATTCGCAAACAACCAACTCACCAAACGTACTATCATGTCACTCCAATCTAGCACCGACTGGACTCGTCTCTACTCGATTCTTTTGTGCTGCAAAACATATTTGCAACTGCGACTTAGTCGATGCTTGGATAGGCATCGTCGAATAAATTTGCGTCGCAAATTTTTGGCATGTCGCAAAAATCAATTTTTTTTGTAGTGCTTCATTAACAACATTTCACCACACATTTATTTATAAATCGATCTTTAGAGTACAACATTTTTTTTTATTTGATGTAAAGCTTTATTACAGTCATTCCTAAAACTTGAATCTTAAACTATAAAATTTCATGGCATCAACCTTAACCACTTGCCACTCCATTCACAATCTAAAATATTTTTTTATTGCAAGATTTAGAAGATAGGCGTGGTTTTATGAGAATTTCCAATGGGTTTGCTGTCATGTTTGTAATTCCAAAACTCTCAGTCATATGAATTGGCGCATTCTTAGGAGTTGAGACTTCAAATTGATACAGAAAATTTGCCAAAGCCAAATGTACCATTTGGAGGCCTAAAGAAATTCCGGGACATGCTCTTCTACCACTTCCAAATGGGATCAACTCAAAATCCTTACCCCTAACATCAATATCCTTGTGAGCGCTGGTCAGAAATCTCTCCGGCTTGAACTCAAGTGGATCTGGCCATATACTAGAGTCTTTTTGGATCTTCGAAGCGTTCACTATGAGACCAGTTCCTTTGGGGACACGGTATCCTCCTATAGTGCAGTCCTCAAGAAGCACTTGTGGTGGGAGCAGTGGTGCAGGTGGGTATAATCTCAGCGTCTCTTTGACTACGACTTGTAAGTAAACCAATTTGTCGATGTCTGATTCCTTCACTAAACCTTCATTGTCCATATGCGTGTTCAATTCTTCTTGAACTTTCTTTAATGTGTGGCGATTGTTAAGTAAAAGAGAGAGAGCCCACATTGAAGTAACTGAATTTGTGTCACTACCAGCTGCAATCATCATCTTCAAATTGCAATTTGTATTAGATATATAGGGAGATTTTGAATGAATATTATTATAAATAATGTACTTTATTTATCCAACCTATGAATTTGGCATCCAAAGAGTGCTATTGATGCCCGTTTCAATGTATTTTAATTATTAGAAGACTAATTCAACTAATGTAGGGTTTGGATTAACTTGTTTGGAAATGAGAATAAGAATAAAAAATTATATGTTGTGAATGATTTTTGGTTAAAAGGTATATCTCATGTAATTTGAAGTGAGGGAGAATTTGAATGAGAATTTTGATTCCTCTTTTTTTAAGAGGGAACGAAAGAATGAGAATGAGAATGGGGTGAGAAGAAGAATTACTACTGGAGTATATTAGTCCAAATCAACACAAAAATTGCGGCGATTTTCATTTCTTGATTTTCATTCTCAAGCAAACTGATCCAAACATTATCTAAAAGCTTAAACTGATACTCCATCTCTTCCTATATGAATGTCCATTATACTAAATATAAATTTTCTAAAATGAATGTGAAATTTCCTTTTCAAGAGACTAAATATTGATGAATTTCCTAATGCACCTCTAAATAGTTAGTTGTAACAACTTCTGAAGTTTGTTATAAGAGTAGAAAATAATTGAGCAAAAAAAAAAAAAATAATAAGGGTAGAAAATAAAAAGTTAAGAAATAACAAAATTATCATTAGTCTTTGCTAAAAAATTAAAGGATTATTCATTTAAAAACCGAGAGAGTAATTAAAAGCTCAATAATTAATTTTATGCTCTAAAGTTAACAAATCGAAGTATTATATATCTATTTTTGTATATATATATATATATATACCATTAATTTTTTCAATGGAATTGTTCACTGTGATTCCAAAAATTGTGTGGAGGACAAGAATGAATGCTCACCAAGGATGTGGCTTTAATGACAGTATCGGCATCATAACCACCAAGCTGCCTGCCATCAAGAATCGAAAGCATCACGCCCATGAAGCCTTGCTGGCCATTACTTTGGGAAGAACCTTTTTTCTCCTTCAGCCATATTTCAAGAAGATCGTCCAACTCTTTTGCAATTCTTTTCATGGCCTTGATATGTCCACCAATGTCTAGCCATTCCAAGAAAGGGAAGGCATCGGAAACCACGGCAATCCCTAACATCTCAAAGTATGGCCTGATCGCCGTTTGCCACCGCCTTGCATCTTTCTCATCACTTTCACTTTTAGTATAACTACTGTAACGCTTTCCAACAATCATCCTGAACAAAACATTAAGAGACCAGTTCGAAAACCACTCCTTCATGTCCACCAAAACCTGTCCAGAGGCATCATTTTTCTTGGACCAAAGCTCATGCAGCTCTTTCAAGAATATCTCCACTTCTGAAAGTCGAATGTGCTTGAGTAGCTCGAGCCGCCTAGCGGATAGTAACTCTGAGGTGGCTATCTTCCGCATTTCTCGCCAATACAAACCTTGAGGGGCGAAAGAGAACATGGCATAGTTGTAGCCCAAGTATTTGAGGGCTGTGAATTGAGGGCGAGAGCTCACAGCCGCATCGTTGATGGTGAAGCACTCCTTGGCGATTTCCCAATTACTTACCACCAAAGCCGGACGCATACCAACCCGGATACTGAAAATGGGTCCACACTTATCTGCTAAGGCTCCTAATGCTACATGGGGCAGTCGGGATCCTGCTAATATTGGAAGATGGCCGATTAGAGGCCATCCACCGGGGGCTATAGGTGCTGGTTTTCCCTTGTGACCAATAGTACCGGACCTTCTCCTAAGAAGGTAGAGAAATAGAAGAAAGACAAAGAACCCGGCTATGGTGGCAGTGTTTAGGTATGGTAGATGAAAATCCATGCTATTGTTAATGTGAGGGTTGTTTCCTCTAGTCTTGGCTGTCCAAATATGTATTTTATATTAGGAAGCAAGGAAGTGGGCACCCCATATGCTGACATAAGAGTCGGGATATGAGAATACATACTAATCTGAAAAAAAAAATTATGATAGGATACGACTATAACAAAACATAATGGGTCAAATTAATAATTCACAACTCACAACAACGACTAAAACATAAAGTTATAAACTACATCCAAATAGTGTTCAAACTTAAAAATTTCAAGGTCTAAAACTTAGGCGATTGACCAAAGACAAAGAAGAAAGAATTATAGCGCAAAAGAAAATTAGAATAAAATTAACCTAGGAAATCTTTAAGTGTGATACTGATTAGGCGAAAATTAGACAAATTTATTTACAAAAATACTCTTATAGTGTCCTTTGCTATCAGGAAGGCCACATGGCATATTGCTCCATTATCTCACACGTATCCATCTTGATACTTGTATCCATGTGTCCGACACTTATTGGATGCGTATCGAGCGCACAACGGAGTATCTAATAAATGTCCAATACATGATACTTTACCAAAAATCCGTTCATGAAAAATAAACATGATGCTACATTAGCTAATAGGGTTTCTTTTGAATGGAGCTAATAGGGTTGGTAAAGATGTAATTTGGTGGCCTAACCCTAATAGGGTTGGCAAGTTTGCATTTATACTCATAATAATGTGTACAAAGTCAATTTTAGAGAGTACGTCAATTATACGATATGGAAAATAAATAAAACATATTTAATTACAAATATGGAGGCCAATTAGAGGTTCCGGGCATCCTTTACCACTACCTAATGGAATTAATTCAAAATGTTTACCCCTAGGCCCTAACATGAACGCCCCTATGGGTCGTGAGAAACCTCTTTGGCCTGAACATTAACGGGTCAGACCATACCTGAGGATCCCTTTGATTGTTCAATAAAAGTGAGATTGCCCATGTCATGGTGAATTGGTGATTGTGTTGGTCTCACTACCCGCAACAATTATGTTCTACAAAATATAATTATATATATGTACATATTACTATAGACAGTCATGGGAAAGTGTCTTGGCTGTCTTGGTGTTTTGTTTTTGGCGTCTATTGCTTGGTGCTGAGTCCCTTAGGCTGTTTGTCTGATTGACTGTATTAATATGTTCTCCGGGGATCTGTATCATTTTGCTATCAGAGTTGCTCTCCGAGCTATCAATAAATATATAGTCCATTGTTCTGGAAAAAAAATGTTTTGATGAGTAAGTTAATTGTTAAATTATTATAATTTATAACTAGTATAACGATAATATAGTTACAAGAATACAACAAAGTTAATGTT
The DNA here is from genome assembly GCA_036898025.1 of Hypseocharis bilobata. NCBI lineage: Eukaryota > Viridiplantae > Streptophyta > Magnoliopsida > Geraniales > Geraniaceae > Hypseocharis > Hypseocharis bilobata. The sequence continues at coordinate 8,663 of JAYMTT010001039.1, forward strand.
AGTAGAATTGTTATCATATTACAATCGGTTTTTCCCATATTTATAAAGAATAATGGGTAGAATTTAAAAAAATGATATTTTGCAGGTACCCTAACCCAAGGTGATGAGTACAAATAGGGTTGGTAAAGATGTAATTTGGTTGCCTAACCTCATTAGGTGAATGTAGTTTAACTGAATTTTCATAGAAGATTTTAAGTGATTTTTAAATTTATGGAGTTGGAACTATGTTAATTAAGGTCGAATTAGAAGATTGCTAGGTGATATTGTGGAAATAAATAAATGGACAGTTGTATTTGAAAATATGACTTCTTGTAGTTTTTTATATTTTATTTTAAAACATTATTTGTTGCGCCCCTTTAAAATTAAAGTTTGCCTTCAGATGGCCATTATTTTTATTTTTCAAGTCCTATTTGCTTTCATGTAATATATTTAGTTGCATATAGTTTTAATGCGAAACCATGATGAGTTGAGTTTTCAGTTTTATCTTGCTCAAATTTTTAAAATCTATATACTTGCCACTATTTGATTTTATAATTTTTCAACCTTTGGTTATTTCACCTGATCCTCCGCTGGATATGTACTCTTATTTTGTCAACCTGCAAATTTGGTGGATCTTAAATTCTCCGTTTCTAAATTGTTTTTTAAGATGAATTTTCATTTTTGTTCTTTCAGGTATCAGGAGCTAATGAAAGAAAGTTCAAGAATGCCATTGTTTGATCTGAGGAAGCTAAATGCATCATTACCAGTTCCGGAGCCGAAATCTTCTACTGAAGTTCTTGTCCTGGGTGCAAATGATGACTTCATAGTGGTAAATTTTGACCTTCTATGTTACTTAATTGATTACAAAGTCTCTTACAGTTATTACTGAGATCGTGCCTCAAGTTGCGTAACATTCTCTCATCTGCTGATTTGCACCTTCCTGCATAGAATTGGCTCTTCCTTTTTTAGTTAGTCTATTGTTTAATGCTCTTTACTTTGTAGTTTCTGTTCTTTTGAACCCTTTTCTTTCCTTTTACGTGTCTTGCAAGCCACCATACTGACTATATGCATTTAAATTTTAAACAATGAATGTAGGACGCCGAGGGACTTAATGAGACGGGCAGGTTTTATGGCGTCTCACCAGTCTGTGTTGAAGGGGTCGCCCACGACATGATGTTAGATTGTTCATGGGAGAAAGGTGCAAAAGTTATCCTATTATGGCTAAATGATTTGAACTGATAGGTCTTGAGTCATGACCAGAGACAACCATCAACTCTCGGTATGCCATTCTGCTCAAAACGTTCAATTCTCCCTTGCCTCCTCTTCAGTTAGCTCGTTTCAAGGTCAACAAAATCTAGATTGGAATTGCATTGTAAATTGTAAAGAGTGATTTGGCCCAAGAAAAACAGCTTTTCAAGTGTAACAATATTTGGGTGTAAGATTTGTCTTAATGTAGCAGACGGGCAACATTTTTCTTCCTCTCCACCAATGGCTAAATATGAGAAGTATCATTTCACATATTTAAAGGTTTATCTATTTATACTATTTATATCACTGGGGAAGAAGGGGACGATTTGGTGTCTAACCAACTTAAATGACTCATTTACTCATAATTTTCATTCCACTACTTTTATAATTTACAACTCATTAATTTCATAACTTCTATTTTATGTCTCCTAGTTCAGTAACTATTTTTTTTAGAAACAATTATGCATACGTGTAGCGCATGAGAGCTAGTAATTATTTATGTCAAAAGAATATTATCAAAATAGAAATTAAATTACAATTAACACCAGATAGAATATTTATTAACACATTTTAATAAATGTATTTCATTATATTACCCAGTACGTTATTGTCACGTGATATAGTCTAAAGTATAGACCGAGATCATAAAGTCTTGATGAGATCGAGACCATGAGATTTATGGTTCAACAGCTCTATACTTGAACATTCCTAGTCGGAGGC
>JAYMTT010001040.1:0-10608 GCA_036898025.1 Hypseocharis bilobata
CTAACGATGTTAGGTCATTTCCGTTAAAATGTCACATCAGGTTCTTATTTGTAACGAAATAAAATAGCAGGTTCTTATTTGTAAGAAATCAAACCTCAAATCTTAAAATAAAATTATTTCCATACTCTGGATCCTTCTTTGAAATTTACCTCAAATTTTATTTTGGCGTTGGTTTCTAAATTCGTCCCAATCCATTGGAGAACGGAACGGAACGGACTCTTCAAGTTCAAGACCACCAAGAAGAAGAACAAGAACAAGCGACCGCAGAGGGACCAGACAGACCGCCATGAAAGCCCTGCTCAATCCAGAACTGTCCATTTCTCCAATTCACACCACCACCAAGCCTAAAGTGTTTCCTCCTCCTCCTCGGATCCACACCTCTCTCCGGTTTTCTGGTCGTAGAAAATTTGACCGTTGGATTGGAGGAAGGTGTTGTTTGAATTCGAAAGCTGTAGTGGACTCATTGACGATCGAGCAATTAGGGCTTCCGGAGTCTGATATTCGGAATCCGTCTATTTCTTCGTCTTATCGGAGCCCGGAGTTGCCGAAGCCGAACCAGACGGTATTGGACGCTCAGGCTAGGGTTTGCACCGGCCCAACGCAGACCAAGCCGCTCACCGAGGACCAGGCTTTCAGGGTCCTCGACTCCATCTTGAGATCAAGTCAGTTACTTGACATCATTTCCGATTTTCTCTCATTTCGATGATTAAATGCTTCATAGCTGTAGCATATTCTTAGGCAATCTCGATTTTCTGTTGAATTACCGAAAAAATTGATGAATTTATTGGCTTCTTATCCGAATGATGAAGTAATCATCTTCGTTGTGTTAAACTAATATAATAACCCAAAATTCGAGTGATTTTGAAGTGTTTTGTACTTAAATAGCTAGTCTTCTGTTTCCCGAACTATTTACGGAAGTTTGAAATATCATGCATAACTGAAATGAGCGTTGCTGTCGATATTATTGTGTTGTCATGAATTATCTGCCACCAATTATTTGACTCACCTCAAGGATCGGATTATGTTACGAAATAATTACAAAAATTGCATTCATATATTCAGTCACGGTTTGAGTTTCTTCACCCTTCCAAATTACTGTGCTTGTATGGTTAAGAATCAAAATTATAAACTATTGAAGTTAGCTCTTTCACTAGGCCGTCATTGGAAGTAACTATTGGGATATCTTTAAGTTCGCCTTAAAATAAAAAAACTTTGTAGAAGCAGCACAAACTTGGTCTTGCTAGTGTTTGGACAGCATAATGGCCTCTTCACATAAATCAACTACTTCCCTAGATGAGTATAAGCTCCTATTTTGATTACTGGTTGGTTCTATTGTCCCATTTAAAGTGTATCTTTTGGAGTTTGGTGAAATACAAGAATGAAGAATGATAATGCTTGCAAAAGAATAGAATTCTAAAATGCTCCATATCTAGTATCTACTTCTTGTCAATCTTGACTGGTGGAATTTCAAATTCAGTAACAATTACTGAATATTAAATAACCTTCACAGAAATAAGTAACATGCTATGTTCATCTGTAATGTCAGCTAAGGGAGAACTTAAAGATGAAGATGAAGTCTCCAGAGCACAGCTTGGGGCCTTTTTTGCTGCAATGACAATCCGTGCAAATGTGTTTCCTGAAGCAACCCAATGGAGTGAAGGGGAAAGGCGTGCTATGAACACATTCTGGCCACTCCTAGTTCGAGCACTTCCTCCTGATGTAATATTCCTTGCTGATCCTGAAGGCTCTATAATGGGAGTTGGAAATTCAATTGGGCCCCAATATGTGGGCAATGGCACCGGTGAGATGAGGTTGGTTGGTGCCCTTAGGGAAATTTTGGCGGGAGGTCATCTTGGATATGAGGAAGTTCAAGGTGTTTTAAAAGATGTTCTTCCATTGGGATCTGAAGATAAAAAATCTGCAGGAGTAAGTGAGTCATTGCTTTCAGCATTTTTAATAGGTCAACGTATGAACAGGGAAACAGATCGTGAGTTAAAGGCTTACTGCCTTGCATTTGATGATGAACTTGGTATATGTTCTATTTGATAATCCATTCATTTTCTTCTTTTGGGGTGAATAAAATCCATTCATGTTCACTTATGAAGAATTGGGCATTTCAAGTTTCTTCTGCTTGATTTATTTGATCTGTTGATCATCAGGCCCTCCTCCTGTTGCTGATGTTAGATCCTTGACTCATTATGGTGAACCTTATGATGGAAATACACGTTACTTCAGGAGCACATTGTTTGTTGCTGCAGTCAGATCCTGTTATGGTGAATCTAGCTTACTTCATGGTGTGGAATGGATGCCACCTAAGGTCAGCCCCCAGTTTATTCATATGTTTGGCCAATGAACTAGTTTCCTCATCTTCCCTCATCATGTAAAGAACCTTTTAATAAATTGTTGATATTGCCAAATGCATTTCAGCTTCCAAGGAAAAATCAATTTGAAAATAACCTTCATACAAGGAAAGTATTGGATGATGTTTCCATTTGACCTTTTCTCGTCCACGTGGAACTTGTCCTTCAGAGTAGAATTTCTTTGGGAGTTGAGATGCATTCTTGCTATATCTGCTTTAATCTAGTTTTGACTCATCACATGGTGGTCTAGATCATTTGAAGTCCTGTTTTTTTAGGGGGGCATCACTGAAGAGCAGATGCTAAAGTTCATGGGAGCAAATACAAGCTTATCCCCATTGCAGGCGAAGGAAATTCTTGAGGTCTTTGTGGTTCCCGCATACTATTTTGCTGTGCCAATTTCATGCATTTTCTCTATTGTTATCATGTCGTTTAACGTTTCGTGTTTGTTATTTCAGGATGAGGGGGTCGGTTTTGCCTACACAAGTCAACGTGAAGCTTGTCCGTCTCTGTATGAAACTCTAACAAGCTCTGTACCGTTTTTTATGTGGATAGATACTTTCTTTAACAAATGCTTGTTCTCTTTCTCCATCAACTCTATACTTAAACTCCAAAGATCTAGCTTCTGGAGGATTGTTGATCCAAATATGCTTCAACTTGTGGCATACTCTTTCTGTAACTACTCATATTTACTATGCAGGATGTAACAACATTTCCATGGTTTTTGTAGATATTCATTGATTGGGTTGAGGGAGCACATAAAGAAACGCCCTCCATTGGCAACAACTGAAAAAGTTCAGCAATTTGTCAGGGTGAGGCGTGTTAGTATTTGATAAGATTGTTAGTAATATTTGATGGGCTGTGTTTGGTTCTCCTTGAAGGGTACCATGTCAAGTGAAAATCTTTGTGACTTTTTAATAACTCTAGTTCTACAATACAAAAGTGAATATACAGCTAGTTTGAATTTCTTATTATTTGTTCTTTGCCTATCATGCTACTGGAATAGCGAGTAAATGACTGAGACATTAATTGTTTTGTATTCTTTCACATGCATATGCTCCTACACGGGCAAAATGGATAATTAGCGCATATTAGTATTGTAACATGTAGAAAGCTTGACTCTTCTGACGGTATCAACTGTGTTGTTTGATCAACAGGCTCGTGGAAGGGAATCAATAGTTACTGGTTTTTATCATGAAGGTTATGAGGAACCTCTGTTAATGCTTATGAAAAGAAGAGGTGTGCATTCTGGTTTGGTGGTGAAGGTTAGAACTTTGCCTTTTTAGTGCTATTGAATCGAGAAGTTTCTCAAGATTTCAAATTCTGTTGTCAAAACACCTCCTCGCACTAAAAGAGAATCTTATAGTTTGTAAACATGGGTTCAATTACCTGCATTTTTGTTTGTTTCTTTTTTATTTTTTGAAATATGAACTAGATAATTCAAGGAATTTACTTATTTACAATTTGACTCTGCTTTTTCTGCAGGGTGAAGAAGGGGCTCTCTCGATGACAACCAGGTTGCGATCAGCAAGTTCATCAAAAGGACTTCCCGTGAACTACTGTTCAGGGTTCCGCTCATTGAGCAGGGCATCTGCATGTGGAGTTGATGGTTTGTATAGTTTTGGTCACCTTATTTTCCTTTCCTGCTGTAGAAACTTAAGTCTGGTTCTTTGGATATAGTCCAGTTCTCAGATAATTTAGAATCTTGCATAATTCTTCCATTACCAAATATGAAACCTGTAGTTTGGTATTGCAGGAGTGTCTCGTGAGAGTTTCAATCTTGAGGTTAATGCCAAGGACTACGGTTTTGAACCAACTGACACTCCAAGAACTGATCGATCGGTAAAGCTTCTGAGATTTTCTGATTCGTTGCACCTTTTTTTCTTGGTTTATCCTCCAAATTGCATTTGTTGGAAATGCAAACACAACTGCATTCTCAATGGAATACTTTTCAAAATGATTTATCTATGTTCTCTCTCTGTTACTTCTGGAAATATTTTATAATTCCACTTAAAAGGGAGAGGTACTGATTAAATATTTTTTGAACCAACCAACAGTCCAAGAACTGATCGATCGGTAAAGTTAACAAGATTTTCTGATTCTGTGGACTTATTTTTTCCTGGCTTATGCTCCAAGTTTGCATTTGCTGGAAATGCAAACACAACTGCATTTTTAAATATTTTTCTAAACAATCTACCTATATTCTCTTTCCCTGTTACTTCCGAAGTATTTCATTAAAGGGGATAGGTACTGATTAAATAATTTTTGGGTGTAAAACATCTTCCTCTTGACAAAGGCTACTATATTGTTTTTATTGTTCTCTTGCGTCTAGTTTTTACATGATTGGCTGGAAACCTTTCCTCTCCCTAATTTGTTTCCCTTCTGCGGTGAGTTTGTCATAACTAATTTTCTCTGTTTTTATAATTTATATTTAGGTCTCAAAGAACATAGAACTGGGTCTAGCTGCTCTTCGTGGCCAAAGGGGACCAGCATATGATCGAATTGTCTTAAATGCCGCAATGGTGGATCACTTGCTAGGATGTGAAGGAGCAGAAGACATACCCTCAGCCATTGATAGAGCCAGAGAGGCTATTGACAGTGGCAAGGCTTTAAAAAGACTATTAGATTACATCAAGATTTCTCACAAAGTGAAATAAGATGGAGCCAGATTAATACTCGCTCCCTTTCCTAAGCATTTTTTGTTCCCCGCTTTCTAGGTGACCTTGTAAGTTTTCGTTTTTGACAATACACTGAGTACTGTCAGGAAGAATCAAAAGAGGGGATAGGTTAGGCTGCACTCACTTTTTCCAATTTTGTTCTTGTTATAGAAAAAGCTAAAGAGCTGAGCACATTGTTTCATTTGAACCCATCAGGTGTTACGCCATATGCATCATTGTTTCATTTGAAACCCATGGTTTGTGATATGCAATCAAATTGCCAGCATCATGATTGAGCATAAGTTTGATTTTCCTAAGTAGTGCTATCATTACAGGGCAACACAAATTGGGAGGCAACTTATTGTCAAAAGTATGAGTGTGAAGCAACCTCTTCCTCTTGCATATACAGAAAATAGGATGAGTCTCAATTGAGGCAACTTAGTTTCCTACAGCTATTTTGTTCGAGGAATGGTCAGATTATGAAACAGTCTACAGGTCATGGTGCAGACCAAAATATAATTTGTTTTCATTCAGGAAATAATCGATCACTCAAGTATTCAGAATTCGATCAGTGAAATGAGAGGAAAAAGGGCCCATATATGTATATATGGTACAAAAATGCTAGAATCATTTCTGATTGGACCAAATGAGAACGCATCAAATAAAAGACCTTTCAAGATAGGAAATATATCTATACGGTTAGGTGGGTTATCAATTTATCATCCACAATTTTATGGGAAAATTCATTATGCATCAAGTGTTAGATACTGCTAAAACATTTACATTAGTCTGATGATGTCAAGTGTGAACGAAGGTCAGCAAGCCAAGTCAAGTCAATCCAAAGAAACAAAATAATTTATTCTATAAAAGCAAATCTTAAATTATTAAATTAAATTAATAATTTAAATTAAAATCGAAGCTAAACAAATCTTAAATTTCAAAGCCTGATTCCCCGCCCTTGTAACTTCTCTATGCTTGGTGACTCTAGTAACTTGAACATACCATGTTAGGGTAGAAAGGAAAACTCAAGATAACACAACTAACTCTTCTTAGTCAAATTAATGTTTTAAGTGACTTAATAATAAGTTGATAGTATTATATTTGGAGAGTAGCTGCTATAGAACCAGCAAGGCTTAGAACTTCGAATGGTTGTCTGTTCATCACTGCTTTCACTGTTGATGGACATGAGTCTGTAATCCAGAAGTAGGCTAGCCCATTCTCAGGATGACCTGTATAGAACAAAAATAACAAAGTCCAATATGATCAGCCAAAAAGGAAGTATTGGATGAGAATAGCCCATTTAGGTATTTAATATTTTAACATTCATTTTTCAAATGGCATGCAAGAGCAATAAAACTAGAATTTGTGATATGTATATGAGATTCGTAGTCGTCTTGAAAGGAAATTGGATCACTTTTTATTATCTTTTTATAACACTAGGCAAGCACAAGAGAACTTTGGCTATACCATGGCAGAGTGTCCTGCCCTCCCGTCTGACAAACTGGAGTAGGACATCTTCTGCATTGACCATAGGACATAATCTTGTAATGGAACCTAGGGTGCAGTGCCCTAAGGGCCTAACTGTACAAGGTAAAAATATGCTCATTGACTAACAAATTATATGGTATATATATATATATATATATCACATCAACAATAAAAGATCTTCTTAACAGAAAGTGGGTCATAGGAGAACCATGAATAGAGTGATCAATGATAAGTATTACTCTAAGATCATCATCAGATACAAAATTATTATACTCAGTTTCAATATACTTACAACTCGAAATGAAAGTAACAACAATAACAGACCAAATATAAGCAAGAGATGCAGGCAATACCTCTATCATGTTTAAAGCGCTCCCATGTCCTATTGGGAAAAATTCCATGTGTAACATAAGCACTAATTTTTGATGCTCCATGGACAGCTAATACTTTCTACAGAGATCGAGATGAGAAGGTAAATATGGCATTTAAGATTGAACAACATATAATATATAAATTTTTTGACTGCAATCAACTAAAAAGAGAGCATGGAAAATGAGATCATCTATTAGTCAAAGTTCAATTTCATATTCACCCCTTTACAAATGGTCTCAAAGCACTGATAAGATTGATTGATTTGGCCCTATAATAAATCAGCATAAAACAACAGAGCCTGGCATGGCCAAAAATAAGAATCAACTTGACACTTGAGTGCAAGCCTCCTACAGAATGAATACATGCCGGCTTATAATGTCAACAAATAGTACAATGCATATGCAGCTACATTACATCTTTCACATGATTGGCAATAATACCATCAGTCCTGGCATATCAGTCTTTACAATGGAGTAATCAGTAGACACCTGAAACTTGGGAGACATCAATTTCATACGAGTGCAATTATATCAAAAGTTACCAGCTTCTTTCTGACTGGTTGAACTGTTCGGAGGTTTAGCCGAACTTGACCATGGAAATAGTCAAAATCCCTCAGAGTTGCTGAACTCATGTAAAGATTACCTCATGCAAATATGGTTTTGACATTTGGAAATATCAGGCCAATTGCCAGTAAAACTAAAGGGCTATTACGTTATTAAGAGTGGTCCAGTTCTCATCCTTATGACCTTGTTCTTGTAACACACTGAGGGTAAGGGCCTTTTTTCGCAGCAATTAGAGTAGTGATTGACTTTTGCAATACACAGTTTAACAAAAACTACTTCTGAACAATTGCAGTTGTGTTCGGTAACATATTATAAAAAGGCTTTTATGCTGTGAGAGTGTTTGGCTGAGATATAGTGCGAAGTCGCTTTTGAGTTGTTAAAATGATATCAAAGGACATTAAAATGATTTTTATGTTAAATATAGATATCAAGTTGTGTATTACTGCATAATTAATATTAACAATATATGTTTAAATTTTCAACAAAATATTAATATATTATAAATAAACTTCCTAAGATTCAAAAACAAGATCCTCTCCCAGTTAAGTGAATGCCATACCACTAGGTCAAGCTGGTAATCAACGACCTTATCAAAGATCTATTTTATTTATAACAAATTTCAGACATACTGAAACCTCCGTTCTATAAATACTTTCCCGATAAGGGTTTGATCATATTGCTCAACCGTCCTTCTTTGCCCAACATCTCTCCTGCTCAGCGCCTCAGCCACCTGCCTCACAAACTATTTCTCTTCTTCGTCTTCTTCTAATCTTTCTGCTTTATTTTTTCCTTTTGTCCTTCTTTTTCAAAAAGAATTGTCTTAATCCTAATGATTCTTCTACACATGATGCTGGTCTGGCTCTGGCTCTTTTATACCGTTATCTCCTTGGCAGAATGTTTTTCAGCATCTTCAACTTGAATCATTAATACTTCTTCAAGAGATAATACTGGTTAGCTGCTGGGCTGCCGAGGAATACTTGATATTCTCTCGGGATAATTCTGTCAGAAAATTGTGTTGGGGAGAAGCGGAAGTCTTGCCGCTTCTCATAAACACAGTAGAATCAGCATTTCGGCTCCCCAGAATTGCTTTTGATATTTTTACCAAACACCACAAAACAGCGATTAGGGTCCAAAAGCACGTTTGGAGCCCCCAATCGCATAGACAAACTGGACCCACGTTCCATTGTTTGTCAGTATAATAAAAGAACGACAACATCACTAGTTTCTCAAATTTAGAATTACAAAAGGCTCATTAAAAGTGACACATTCAGCCTTAATATTATTTCTGTTCTTTAGATGAGGATAAGAGTCTACTAAGTTATACAAAATAGACAATATTAAGAAGGAAGAGTGCATACCTGGCATTCAATTAGAGTGCCACCGGACTGAACCAAATCATCAACAATCACGACATGCCGTCCTTTTGGGTCTCCCTCCTTGATACGCACAATTCGTTGGTCGCCTTCCCGAACTTTAGCACAGACAATCTGCGTATCAATCATATGATGGGTTATGCAGTCAGCCAGATGCCCTATTCAATCAAGCTGCTATCCAGGAAGGATGTGAAACCCAATCAGGAGTCTTTGACAAGTAGAGGAAAATAGTACAGAGGAATCAAGCACCCAGATGCACCAGAACAAGTCATTGATTCCATCCATATGAGATAGAATTCAAGTATTGTGTTTCTTGCAGTATATTATCCTCTTTGGTAGACAAAGTGATTCATCTAATGTTTCATTCCCTAGGGGCTAAACTTCTAGAAATATTGGAAACACCAGGAAATATCCTTCTAGAAAATATTTTCTCCCCATAGTGGAGAGACAAACCACATGATCATAACCATGTGTTTTGTTATTTCTCGGGAGAACCTAACTTCTTTCATAGAATGACATCATTAGATTTTGCAAAAAAAATCCCTAATTGTCATACAAATGATATAATACCGTTGGAAAATGCTGGAGCAGCTTGTGAAATCGTTTCCATGCACCATCATCAGGAAAAGCAATTGCTATCTGAAAAATTTTAAGAAGATCAACACACAAATACATTATGATTAGAAATGTCTCAAAGTATTAGCAAAACCAACAATCAACTTCCGAGTCTCAATGGAGTCTAAGCGAGCACTGACCAAAGAAAATGTACTCCAGAGTCCAAATCAAAATGTAGAATACAAGGGACACTATAAGTATCTTACATTGTCAGAATCAGGAAGCTGTTGGAGCCTACTTTTGAGCAAAGGTATCCCACTCTCGAAGCATGGCAAAATATTATCACCAAAGTAGAATCTCTCCTGAAATGCAATAAAAACAAAGGAAAGCAATATCTGTCAAAAAACAAGCATCTATAAAAGCCAAAAAGTATGTACTTGTATCAGTGACGATCGACATGAAAGACAGTACCTGCAAGGCATGGATATCAAAAATCACAAGACTAGTTGGCCCTCCCCTTGAAATTGGTATGTTGGACAATATCCTTGCAAGGGTGAATGCAGTAGCAACATCTCCTTCGTCCTCCATTCGCTCAGAAGTACCGGTGGGGAAAAAGGGAAGGACTAGAGTGAAGGAGGAGACGAACAATTTTGGCAATGCATAAATAACCGAGAGTTGCTCAAAAATCACTCCTGGAGAACTAAAGGAGGCCAAAAAAGCAACATGCTGTCCTCGAATTCCATGAGCATTGGGTATGAACAAGTTGGGAAATCCATCTTCAAATGTCCTAAAAATTTGAACTCATTCCATCAAAATTCACTCAAACACAATCAATGTGAATGTGATAGCAGAAATGAGATTCAAATTCAAGTTTCAACAACAATTCTGCTGATAAAACAATCAAATGCGATTGTGAATTGAATTGAAATGAGGCAAAGACAAGCGTAGCTCATTACATTTACCTCCAGGTGATGCTCCGGAGCTCAATGGCGTCGGACTCGGCGGCGACTCTCTCGGCGAGGGCTTTGGTCTCGGCACAGTAGAAAAGGCACACCTTCTTCACATTCTTAGAGACCGATTCCAAAGCAGCAGCAGTAGCGGCCATTGGAACCGAAGAGGAAGCAGAGTTTTGGATTACGTGAATGGGATCAGTACCAGAAACGCATCGCCAATTTGAGGGGTTTTCGAAGCTCTTGATCTCGCATCTGAATTGGCTGATTCTGTTCTTGCTAGATTTGGCCTG
>JAYMTT010001041.1:0-10603 GCA_036898025.1 Hypseocharis bilobata
GATATTGGGGTAATAAAAAATAAAAAAATGCATTTGTGCCTACCAATTAAGTGTGACATTTTAATCCTATGGATAGATACTTAGGCTTGGGTTGAATATGAATCTTCTACGCAGTTATAGAAGAAATACTAGTATCATATGTTTTAAAAGATTTGTTTTAGAACTATACTATTTTTTTAAACGAAAAGATTTTCTTTTATTTCATTGATTCTGATCTTATCTATTCCTAAGAATGATTATAGTTCTCCTCAAAAAAAAAAAAGAATGATTATAGTTTCTTTTATTTGACTTAATATTCAATTAGATTTGAAGATTAAAATTTATTTATTGTTTTAACTTAAAGCTAAATTGATTTATTAAATCGGTATTTTTGAAACATAGCAATAACTGGAGTCTTTTGATATAGTGAACCTTAAAATTTTTTATTTTATTTTATTTACAAACAAGATGATTGAAAAATTGAAGCACATGCCCAGCTTGCAATGCCATCTACACAATAAAATAGAAAATTTCATTTTATTTGTTTATTCTCAAATGATTTGAAAATATGATACAAAAAGAAATAGATATCTACCTTGAAATAGTTTTCATTTAGGTGAATGGTGAGTGTATGGGTTTCTTACAGAGATCAAGTAGTTTATGTGTATGTATAACAATAAAGATGAACATGTTAATTTTCTTTCATCCGTTTTTTAGTCTTATATTCATATTCACTTGTGTTGAAATTCTGTAGGTTGATTTTTTGCTATAGTTTTAATTTCAGATGTTTTCTTTCAGTAACGACGCAGAAGACAGTGGAGCAGCAGAAAAAGGAGATATTAGAGCATCTGATTCTAAAGAACACTGATCGAAAGAAAAATATTGTTCTTTTTGGGGAAGCTGGAATTGGAAAGACGTGGATGGCAAAAGAGCTAAGTGAGAGCTGTGACTCATTTGACTTTGCTATCTGGGTATTTATGGACAGAAAATATGAAGGCAAAGACGTGTCTCTGAATGAGCATATTGCTCACCAGTTATCTCTACTTTCCGCTACTGAAGAGTGGGAAGACGAGGAAGACACGGATGCAGAGAAGAAGAAGGAGAAGAACGAGGTGAAGAAGAAGGAGGAAGGCAGTCCGGAGAAGTTGGAAAAGGAGATAACTGATGTACTTGACAAAAATAAATGTCTTCTGATTCTGGATGGTGAAGGAGGTTTGGAGTATGAGAAGGAAATTGCGCTGAAATTGAAGTTCCTGCTGGAGAAATCATCCAAGGTTTTGATCACCAGAAGAGAGAGAGCAGTCAACCATATTGTTGAGAAGGAAGTCACTGAAATTGAAGTTCAACGGCTCACCAGAGAAGAATCTCTGACTCTTTTGAATGGAAGAGCCAAGATACCCATTCCTCCGGAACTAGCTGATGCTATTATCCAAAAGAGTGGGCATTTGCCTGCTGCAATTATTGCAATCGCAGAAGCGTTAAGATGTGCAGAAGCCTTAAGAATTAATGATACAGGATGTGATGATGAGGTCCGGAAGCTGGAAAGAATTCTTGAGGAAGCAGCCAGTGGTATGGAGTCAGCCGCTAATGAGGGAGCAGCCGTTGTTGGGGAAGCAGCCCGTAATGAGGACGCAAATAAGAATTTGGCACGGGTACTTCGCTGTGGGTATGACATGTTACCCAACAATGTTATGACTAACTGCTGCTGGCATATCAGTCGGTTCTTTCTCAAACATGGTGGTATCCATTACAATGAGTTGATAACTTACTGGCTGATTGAAGGTTATTTTGATCCCATTGACCATGTTGAGGAGGCTTACGAGGAGGGACATCGTGTCTTGATGAAGCTTATAGATCGTGGCTTGCTCAAGAGACAAGAGGACAATGTCGTTATAGCAGAAGGAGCAAGATTGAATATGATCGATGACCGCCGCGTTGGATTTGCTGGAACAGCCAGATTGGGATTGCCTAATATGAAATCCAACTGGGTAGGTCCCGGGAGAGTCACGCAGATGGATGGTATGATGAAGACACTGACCAATCCTACAGAGTATATGAAGGTCTTCTCGCTGTTGATTGATGGAAATTGTCTAAGCAGGGTGGTTCCTCAGACACTTTTTAAGCGTGTGAAGGGACTCAAATGTCTTGCCCTTTTCAAGCCCAGATTGGATACATTACCCGATTCATTGTTTGAAATGGACAAACTTCTTGTGCTTGTTCTGAGAGGCTGTGATCTCTTAAGAAAAATCCATCACATCCAAAAACTTAGGACCTTGACTATTCTTGAGTTATCCGGTGCTATCGCCTTGGATGCAATGCCAGATGATCTTTTCGAGCAGATGGTGGACCTTCAGAGTCTTAACCTATCTTCTCTCCTGGTAACTTCACTACCTGCTTCTCTTTTCAACCTCACTGGACTTCGCTGGCTTATCCTTAGAGATTGTACTCGTTTGGAAGCATTACCGAGCTTAAGTAAATTTAAGAACCTTGAGGTGCTTGATCTTTCTGGTGCTACGTCTTTTAAAAAATTTCAAGATAGAATCTTTGCACCCCTTCAAGAACTTCAAACACTTGATCTTTCCTGCACCTCTATTGTACGCTTACCACTTCTTCGCAATCTTAAGAAGCTCTCTCGGCTGTTATTAAGAGGCTGTAAATCGCTAACTGGACTGCCCTACCTTAACCAGTTATCCGTTCTTCAAATTCTTGATCTTTCTGGTTGTACCATGTTGAAGGAACTCCTAGATAAATCAATGGAAAACAAAAATGGGCTCAAAGTTCTTGACCTCTCAAAAACTCCAATTATTCAGTTACCTTTTTACATGGGTAACCTTTCTGAACTCTATCTGAGTGGTTGTTCTAATATTTCAAAACTTCCGTCCACAGATGCTCTTAAAAAGCTCAAGATTCTTGATCTTTCTGATGCCCCTAATTTACTTGAATTCGGAGACCAATCTTTTGAACATATGACAAACCTTCATCGCCTTGTCCTCTCAAAGGCTGAAAAACTTGAAACTCTGCCTTCTCTCTCCAAGCTCCATAACCTTCGTCAACTCTTGATAACAGATTGTGAGAAGCTGGTTGAGTTATCACTCCTAAAAGAACTTGAGAAGTTGGAGGTCTTTGATCTATCAGGTTGCAAGAGCCTGACAATCAAAGAAGGTGAATCTTTTGAACACATGTCTTGCCTTTGGAAGCTCAACCTTTCTGAGACTAAGATTGAGTGCCTTCCGTCCCTTCCCAGTCGAAGTAAGCTGCGTTTTCTTCTTCTAAGAAACTGCGCCAGTTTGGTAGAAGTTCGGCAGCTGGAGTCTCTATCACAACTTGAAGAGCTTGACCTTTCTGGTTCCGGTGCAAGTTCATTTAGTATTAATGCTGAATTCCTGAAAGATATGAGTGAGCTTCGGATTCTCAACCTATCTAATTCTAAGGTCACTCTTGAACAGTTACCAAGCATGGCTCACCTCACTAAACTCACTGAGCTTTTCTTAAGTGGTTGTGAAGGCTTGAAAGAAGTTTCAGAGTTAGCTAAACTTACAATGCTCAAGGTTCTGGATCTTAGTAACACAAGCGTTGGGTCACTACCATCCCTCATCAATCTTACCAACCTCCAAAAGCTTCTTCTAAGGGACTGTAGGAACTTCAAGGAGTTGACATCTCTTAAATCAGCTTGTCATCTGGAGGTTCTCGATCTGGGGGGAACTGGAATTGAAGAATTCCCCTATGAAATTTCAGAGTTGACTTGTCTGAAACGCCTTGTTCTGCCAGACTTAAGGGGTATGCAAGTTGACTGGAAGAAGATAGTGTGCCTACCGGACGATATAAACTGGAATGAATGTGGCCTCTTCGAGCCTAATGATACATTTACGGACAAGTCTTCCATAACCTTGAGCAGCACCAAGTTTTTGCAAGTTTTGGAGCAAAATGCCTCTTTACTGGAGAAATGCTTCAAGGGAAGGTTACATCTCTCTTTTTGTCGTCCCAATGAGAAAGTTGAAGATGGATATTACTATTGCCACGGGGATGAACCAAAAAGCTTACTAGAAATTCATTCCCAGATCAGACATTTTTCTGATCCCAAGAACTGCTTGTCTCTTGAAATCCGTGGGTCCTATAGTTTTCCTGATGATTTTACAAGTGTTCTCGGGCATGTTGAGAATGTATCTTTGGTTGACAGTGGCATATCTGAATTAAATGCCGATTCAATGGGTGTAATGACAAGATGTTCGCTGGAGAGATGCACTAAAATGGAGAGCATTTTCAGTGGAGATGAGATGGATGTTGGGTTGAGGAAACATATAGAGCTTTTGTGGGTTTCAAACCTTCCTAAATTGCAGAGACTATGCAGAGGGAACATGCAAACTGAGAGCTTTGACTACCTCAAACATTTGTATTTAGACTGCTGTCCGAAGCTTGAAGTTGTATTCTCTTCATCCCAGCTGCCACAGAACCTTGAAACCCTTCAAATTAAGTTCTGTGATAAATTGGGAACTTTGTTCAAGAATGACAAGACAGGGAAGTGTGAGCTTGAGAAATTACGCACATTGCATTTGTTGGAACTGCCAGAATTGAGGAGGATTGGGGTCGTACTGCCATCACTAGAAATACTAAAAATCAGGGAATGCCCACAGCTGGAGAAGGTTGAGGAAATTCTCGAATTGGGAGAAAATTTAAAGCAATTGTCAATTTGCAATGTCACTGGTTTGAAGAATATATGCAGTGGGAACACGCAATCTGGGAGCTTGAAGCATCTCAAACAGTTGACTGTGGAGTCTTGTCCAGCACTTGTGAATGCTTTCTCTTCATCGGAGCTTCCAAAAAACCTTGAAAGCATTGAAATCAAATTCTGCAATAAGTTGGAGAATGCATTTGTACATGGCAAGCCAGTGCGTAAATTGCCAAAACTAAGCAAATTTCATCTTTGGAAATTGCCTGAACTGAAGAGCATTGGGATAGAATTGCCTCCCCCAGCTTTTGAAGTCAGGGATTGCCCCAAGTTGGAGAAGCTCTGCCCATAGGTGAAGGAAAATCCAGGTCCTGGGACAACAGAAGACAGAACACTTCAGATGCAGAATCAGGTATATTTGCGTGTCCACCCTTTTTATTTTTTTATTAATTTATGACATATTAACAACATGTTGTTGCAATGGAATGAGATATTAATTTGCCAATATTTCCTTCACTTCATGTTCATGAAGTTTGTAATAACTTCCTCTCTCATGACTTGGCTGCTGGATTATCAATGGTGAAACCACCTGCAAAAGTTAACAAATAAGTATAAGAGGGAAGCATATGATATTTGAACTTGTAGAGATGTCAGGGAATAAGTACTTGGTATTTAGTGTATGTTTTTTGTGTCCTTTTGTTTGTGTACTTGAACGAATTCTAATTTTGAGAACCAGTTAGAGCTGTACTAACAAAATTCTTTTCGGATGAACAATGTTGATTTTCAGGACCAGTTGTGAGTGGCAAAAGATCAAGTTGGACGCCTTCTAGAACATCGATTGTGTTAAGGAAATAACTTTCCCTGGATGAGCTGTAACCTCTGAAGTGTCTCAACTTGCATCCTCTTAACAGATTATTTATGCTGGGTGTCGTCAACAAGGAGACAACTGTGACAGGAAACGGGAAGCCTGTCATGCAAGTAGTTTTAGAATTTCTGACGCTTGATTTTGTTTTAGAATTGTTTGTAGTCCCGTATTTATGCTGCAATTTTGATCATCAAAGATGTAATACTAACAGCACGATCTTCTACCAGTATTTATATTAGACTTCACTGCAGAAGATTCAAATAATGTAGTTTGATCAAATTTCTAGCATATCAATATCATACATTTGAAGATAAGTATAGAGAGGCATCAAAAATCATAGAATGCTAAACCGGTAATGCTGATCAGTTCATAATAAACAATCGGTAATGTTCATAATTTTGCCTTTGATCAGTTGAAAAGATTGGGGCAATGCATACCTTTTGCTCGCCCAACTATATATGAACTCTGTCAATGTATCAGAGACTTTGAAGGCCAAATGTGAGAGCTTATCAAATCTAAGGAGTTACGAGTTAATGGGAAGTGCTTGAATGTGTAGCACATTCAAGTTTTTTGATGTGTGATTGTGATCAAGTTTTTTGATGTGTGATTGTGATCTTTATATTTGTCTGATACTTGCCGCTAATTTTCTCAACAGAAGAAAATAAAACTTTCAAGAGCATGTTTGATCTCTCAGAAATGGTTTATTATAGAACCAATTTCCAAAAATGTTTAAAATCTACCAAAGTCTATGTGCCTTGACAGAATACTGATGAAGAGGCAAATTAAAGTACTAGGTATGCTTCTAGCCTAAACAAAAATCTGCCTTGGACGGACTTCGTTGCTTCTGTTTTTTAGGGGTGGGAGATGCAAGATAAGCAAAACTCTGTCATCAATTAAGCAAGATTCTGAAACTGATCTATCCCTAATAGTACTTCGAAATTCGCCAAATGAGTAAACTAGCTTTCAAATTTATAATAAGCTATCTTCATTGTACAAATGTT
Source organism: Hypseocharis bilobata (assembly GCA_036898025.1). Lineage (NCBI taxonomy): Eukaryota > Viridiplantae > Streptophyta > Magnoliopsida > Geraniales > Geraniaceae > Hypseocharis > Hypseocharis bilobata. Next base: position 6,512 of record JAYMTT010001041.1, read on the forward strand.
AACAGGAAAGACATTTATGGACTGGCTTAAATTCCCCCAACAAATACTGGAACAACAGAGTTAACTACAATGATTTAGCTCATTTTCATCAGAAAATACTATTCAGATATCGAATATGAGAACATCCCACCCTTCTTCTTATTATCTGCTTATGAAATATCATGTCCCCAAATCCAAATATAGAATACAAATTAAAGTGGAATTCAAGCTGCTACATATACAGAGACGTACTGTATGCTAAAATAGACTAAGACAGGAACTAACCTGAACTCTTCGGACCTTCCAAACACAATCACTTAGAACACAAAAGTTTTCAACCGCACATCAAAACGACAGGTGCAGGTTGATAAACTCCAAATTAACAGAACGAAAGAGGCAATCTAAAACATGACAAAAGTGAAAGAGCCTTCAACCTTGATGATCCTGTCCGGAGATCAGCAGCATATATTATTTGCTAATTTACAAAATAACATCTGTCCTATCGGGCATTCTACGAATGAAGTTTATGGGCACTGATGGCGATTTGTCCCGAAATATAGGATGCCTCATCACATAGATCCATCCTAAAGCTGCCACCACTTGAAATGGTATCAAACACAATGCTAGTGCAACTACAAGACAGAATGTGATAAAGATACCAGTAGCACGTGGGTCTGGCCAGCTTATCAAGGCCAGAATCCGTTCCCCATAAGTTGCTACTTCACCAACCACCAACTGAATCCTAGAACCAATACTCCTCAATCGATCATATCTCATTCTTACTATATCTGAACTTCGGCTTGTAGGGAACGTGTCAAATTCCTCATCAAGCTCATCAGGGTGCACTGATTCAGCTTGTGACATCCTTGTATCCATGTGGCGAGTGAATCTTGGTCGGTAACGGAAGTTCCATACCCCAATTAGAAATATGTAAAAGAAAACTACAGCCGGGATCCATCCTGGGAAGCAAACAAGCATTAAATAGAGCACATGCACAATCGCTGTTGTTATAGGATTCTTCCACATGTAGATATCCCGAAACCAGTTTTTAAGTGCAACAATTCCAGAAACAACTGACATCAACCTAAAGAAATTAGCCTTACTCCGGCGCAGACTCCAAAAGTGTGAGTCCACCTCGGTCATGTATTCTACCACCTCCTTCTTAAGTGGAGGAGCTGCTTGACCCAGCCGCCCTGCCACTATATTGATAGCTTGGTGACGTAGCATATCTTGCTGCATAACTGTAAGGGGCTTCACATAGTGCATTTTAGGCAACTGCGGAAGAGAGTATTTATAAAGCATTCTTACAAATGATGTGCACGAAAACTGTATTGCCAAATGCAATTCTCCCATCTTCTTAACGCCGCTAGGATGAAGAAGAAGCAGTGGATAAGAATGAGTATATATACGGCCTGTTTCAAGCGTAGAGAGACGAATACAAACCTTCCCAAGCTTCAGGTCCTTTTGGCTTTCTGTAGTTTTTTCACCCAACTGACAGTTGTCGAACACACCTATAGTAAGAACTGTTGCCAGATCAAAAACCTCCCAATCGTACTGCTCATTGTATTCTGGATTCAGATTACCAACAACGGTGCTTGTTCGCAACCATATATGACCATACTTAGCAACACAGTAGCTATCTGATGTGCCCCTCCCGTCTCGTGTTTTCATGGGTAAAAGACCAGTAGCTCCTAAAATTCTAAGCCTTAGAACTCCAATTGATGGCGTCCAGAGCCTTTTCGCTGTTGGGCGAAGATCGGTGCTGTATTGTGTTGATTCATCAAACACTTTGTATCCTCCATCTAGGCAAATTCCCAGATGGATTCTGCCAGAGATCTTGTCTTTTTTACATTGATCTACATCTGCACCGATTGGCTTTTCGATGTCGAACCACTCTGAATGGATAGTTCGATCCTCAATGCGCCTCTCTAAAGTGCCCAATGGAATGATGGCCTTCCAAATTATCCTATCTGTGGTAGGCTGCACATGTTCTTCAACTGCAATCTGCAGATCACTTTCAAAGGGTTCAGCAGCAACAAAAAGAAGATCCTCGTTCCATATGGCATTCAAGGACTGTACACGAACCGTCTTTGTTCTCAGAACCTGGTTCCCTATTTGGGCTCTCACATACAAATCTGGGCAATGATTTTTCTTTGAGGTAACGCCTTCTGCCTTGCCAACAGTAACACGTACATACCACAACTGAGGTGCAATGTAGACCTTTGAACGAACCGTTGTGAAGGTAGCCAGCCTGCTATCAATAGGTTTAGCTGCATGAGAGAAAACCTCATCTGCTTGGATGCCAATCCAAATTGCAAGCATCAGCTCGCCCTTTATCTTTCCTCCCATCTTATCCTCAAGCTTGTACCACTCTGGAGCCAGAGGACTATCTGGTGGGACTCTAAATGGAATTTGACTGATATTAAATCTTACTATGCCAACAAAATCATCTTCACTGTCCGCGTCCTTGAGCATGACTTCCAGTATATATTCTTGCATCTGATCCCTAGAAAAGACAAACATTTGGTCCCACTCTGGACTTTGCTTTGTCTCTAAGTGTTCCGTTTCCGTAATTCCCTTGTAGTGTCCAATTTTCACTTCAACATATGGATTAATATAATGACTACCATCTATGGTAGGAAGCTCATGAGCTTTAACCACCCTTACAAAGAGGAACTGCATCTCTCCAAGAAGATCAGAAATAGATGAAGTCCCGTCTTCAACAACCCTTTCCCCATCAAGTGAAGGATGTATCTCGTCAAGTACATGGCCAACAGGTTGTGATGATGCTGTAGAGTGCATGCTAACTAGTTCTGGAGGGTTCGATTCACAATTCGTTTCATCAACTCCAAACTTCATTACATGATGGGCAACTGTGGGGGTTAAGCTTTGATCCTTAATGGTATAAACTTTTAGGCTGAGTGTACCTCTTACACGTGCAAAAACACCACGCTTTTCCAATGGATAGTCATTTGGGACAATTGCATCAGAGAAGGGAGCAAATGAAGTTCCAATGAGGCTAACCTTTCCAAGGAAACACCTGGAGTTGGTAGCTTGGACATTATGGTAAACATATGCCTCAAGAGTGAGATATTGGAGGTTAGAAGGATCATAAATGTTGAAGTGGAAGTTCTCTTTCCAAACAGGATTGAGATCCTTTTCTTTGATAGTGGTACGGAAATTCTGATTATCAAAGTAAAGCTCCACATAGGTATTGGATGAACCTAGCCCATCTTTGGGCAAAAGATTGTTGGCTTTAATCACTTCTATCACTAGCTTAAGGTTGCTCATGGCTACAGTACAGGTAGCTTGCAGTGTTTCACATACCTAGAGAACAGGAAACAATAGATTCATCATGCATAATTGTCAATACGCAATCCAAAACAGTTTTGAGTAATAAGCGAGAGCAAGTTATCAGATGGATATGAATTAACCGATATAATACAATCAAATTCCTTTTCCAATACTACATGCCTGCAGCAAAAAAAGAAAAAAAGAAGAAAAAAAAAGGACAATGGAAATGCAACTTCGGGCGTTGAATCAGAACAAGGTCAAAACATCGAGATGAAATGGTTTCATGATTGAACACTAACAAGAAAATGTTTATGAAGCTAACAATAAGTAAAGAAAAAGGAAAATGATAAAGGACTAACAAGAAATTAACAATAAGTAGGGATCCAGTGAAACAGAATATCAAAAGAATGAAAAAGGAAAGGCATAGCAATTGTTTTGGTTGCTCCACATGAAGCACAGGCTCTGACACACATCATTGATACAATAAGACAAGGTAAATAGGAAAATGCATTTTCCTTAGTTTTCTAGGCAACCAAACAGATGTTTAACAGGAACCCAAATGCACTGAAAAGACTTTGAATTCAAATATCTACTAAATTAAGACAAGGAAGAAGCATAAGATTGAAAACAAACACCAGAATAGCAATACATATCAGTCATGAATTCGCAATTTTTACTAGTTCCGGCACGAAATAAATCAAATTTACAAAATTAAGATACGGACCATGACGAAAAGAAAATAAATATACCTGGAAACCGGAAGCTCAAGTGTAGAGAGAGAGAGAGAGAGAGAGAGATAGAGAGAGAGAGAGAGGTGAC
>JAYMTT010001042.1:0-10603 GCA_036898025.1 Hypseocharis bilobata
CTAAAAAATGAATGATAAAACAGTGATTTAAAAACTGAAAGAGTCATTAAATTTGAGCAAAATCATATTGATACATTAGTTTTCACACGTTCTCTCTGTCAAACCATACAATTTTTCAGATTTAAAGTCTCATATTTGAATCTTGGATTAAAACCTAAAATTTGGACCAAGTTCAGGGTGACTTTTTCCTATCAATCCAAGATTTTATGGATTTTGATTATAAATTAATTCTCTCATTCATATCCTAGCTAGCTATATATCCAATTTTTTTCTTGGAGTACATAAAATAAAACCATATTTCCCTAAATAATAATAATAATAAATAAAATAAAACCACATCTTGTAAACCCTGATCCCAATCTCTTAATTTTCTTCACAAAGAAGTTAATTTGATAATATCTCGATGATATTAATTTTTACTAGAACTGATATCGCCATTTTAGGGGTGAGGCAGAGACAATAAGAGAGACAAGAGAGTATGAAACATAACAACACAAGGGATAATTTTATTTTAACCAAAATGTATTTTTACTCTGAGCAGTATTAAACAGTACACCAATTTCACATTCTAGGAGGGTTTCCAAGGCCCCTCTTCACTTCCTCATAAGGAGAACCACAGTGTGTGCTGCAATACTACGATTTTCTCCGAGGCTGTCAACCTTCTCATGAGTTTTTGCTTTGAGATTTACAACTGAAGGGTCTGCTCCTAGGGGCTCGCTCTTATAGCCTCCTTGTGTGGGCTCAGTTTCGGTCTTTGCAGAATCAAGGTGGCATCCAAGTTTCCTATATCATACCCTGCTTCATGCATGAGTCTCACCTGAAATGAACCATCTCCGGACAATGAGCATGATCAAATACATCAAAAAGATCTTCATTTAATTGTGGTTGGTCAAGTCATCGTCATAGAGGAAGTATTTGGGTTACAAGGTTTGACAGTACAGCTTATCCAACTGGCTTCATAGCAGCAAAGATCACTGGTTTATATTGGGTTGTTTCAATTTCACATTTCCACACACACACACACAAAAGTCAAATTAGTGAAACGTAAGGCGCCAAGCTTATCCTATTGGTTCCATAGCAGCAGAGATCACGGATTTATATTGGTGTTCCAGTTTCACATTTCCACTAAAATACAGTAATAAATTAGTGAGAAATAGGTCCCAGACTCCCAAGCTTATCCTACTGGTTTCATAGAAGCAAAGATCACCCATTTCTATTGGTCTGTTTCTATTTCACATCTCCACTAAACAAACGAAACAAAGAAAGGTCTAGTGCCTAGCTTTGTATTCACATAAGACAACAGTTTCACCTTAACAAAATCCTGTAGTATAAAATGTCTCTAGTATAACCTATACAATAGTCATGACGAGTACCAGAACCAAGTATTCATATGGGATTTTACCAGTTTTCCATCGTTTTTACTCTCATCTAAAGTCAGTGCAAGTATAGTCATCCCTGAAAACTATCATTTTCAACTGGCGATCACAAGTCTTTCAGATCTGTAGTTTTCTAGACAAGGACGAATAGTGAAGCTAGGCTCTTTTTGTCCTTGAGGGCATATAATACTAGCATTTTCATGTGCTTAATCTACTATACTTTGAAGCATAATCGTAATGGACAGCAATTGCTAAAGCAATGTAGTAATGCACACTCGACAAATCCATAACAAGATCAAGTACAATCAACTTAGTTGTGTGTGGGGAGTGATCAATCAGCTGCTGGAACTAAACAAACAAACTGAACTCAAATTGAAGCACTCAAAAATGCCAACAATCATGGAAAACTAAAACTCACAGCTTCCTTGATAAAAACAGATGATGGAGCTCCCTTCCACTTAGGATCAGAATCGGGAAATATCTGCCCGATATCAGGAAGTCCCAATGCACCCAAAATTGCATCAACCACACAGTGAAGCAACACATCCCCTGCAACCACAATCAATTTGCACAATCATCACCAACAAAATACAGCAGAAAACAAAACCTCCCAAATCATGAATATCAAATAGCACCATATTTGAGCAAAACATAAAAAACGACAAATTCCACACAGTTAAAGCATAAACAGCCATCTGGGTTCTTTCTTTTTGCTCTTTTCCTTCGATTTTTGCTCTCAATTGGGTATTCAAATCATCGAAATTTAAGCAATAATCGATACGAAATGAAGAATTTACCATCAGAATGAGCCTCGCAGCCTTTCTCATGAGGAATGTTGATGCCGCCGATGATCAAAGGATAGCCCGGCTCTAAACGGTGGAGATCGAAGCCGTGGCCGACTCGGAAAGGCAGAGTTTTGGACGGGACGGCGGAGGTTGTAGCTTCATCGACCAATAATCATCTTTTTCACTCTATTTTCAAAACTATTTTTCACTTTATCGACCAATGATCATCCCCATAGTTCGGAATCCGGACACCAAAGAAGATAGTTGGCTCCCCGAGTCGGTCATGGCAAAGACATCAGAAGTTGCACAGGCAATAAAGTCCAGTGCCGCCATCTGAATCAACGTTCCATATCTGTTATTAGAAATCACAATTTAATTGAACCAAATACATGAAAGAAGAATGACAACTACATATAAGCTTTGACAATTTTCACATTCTCTTTGGAATATTAAGTATCATCCTATTCCATATCTCATAAGGATGCAGCTTATAGGGAAGGCAATGTAAATTAGTTTCACATCCAATCTTGTACTACGCCATTATCTTCTATAATGTTGAATTTTTATTGTGGCCATGTCTCATGCCAGAATTTCCTGGGCTTGACGACATATCACTGGACACCTAGATGATGATATCCACTCTGCATAGTTTACACCTTAGTGGCAACAGCAATATTGCAAATTCCCATTCTACTAAAAGTTTCAAACGTAATTGGATTGCCTGTCAATCTTTTCAGAGATTTGTAGATTTCTCAGTTGCCTTTGGATTTCGGGAATCATCCAAAATAAATGATGCTCCTACTTTTGTCATCCAATTACATGTTTTCAAGTTGATCTGAAGAAACTGGGTCAATATTTGAACATTAAAAAATATTTAGAAGTTGATCTAAAGAAACTGGGTCAATATTGCAACAACAGTGATTTTGAACTCCAACATTCAGCTATAAGAATTATGTCAAGGTAAAATGATATCCTACTACTACCAAGGAGAATCGACTACTGCTAATTTATTTACCTGAGAAGAGAAATTCCTAAAAGGTTCAAGTTCATGGGGTGTGAGAAGAGTCTCCTTTGTGACTAAGTTGGGATAGAGGCTGGTGAAGGGATGCATCCTGGAATCTCCCCCATATATATGAGACCCAGCCAGATAAATGTAAGTTCCACGCTTAAAACCAAGGGCAGCTAGAACAAGTGCTGCTTCTTCAGGTGTCAATGGACATTTCCCTAACTTCCTCAATTTCCCCGGAGATATAGGCCTAAATGATCAGTAATACAAAGAAGATGGATCAATATATAAAAACTTGAAAAAACCCTTCATTTCCACCAGCATACAGAAAGACAACCAAAAAGAAAAGAAAAGAGCATACTTGGACTTCCTCAGGCGCTCAAAGAGTAGAGGAAAATGGACTTCTCTATAAGCTTGAAGTTCGTTTTTCTCTTTTTCTCCGCCTCCAAAATCACACAGGGAGTAGGCTATCATGTCCATTTCAAATCTCATGTGTAAAGCAAGATACTTAGATGGTTTTCTTGCAGCATCATGCTCTTTTGAGAGAACAGGCATGAAGTTTCCGTGTAATTGTTTGTCCAGCATACTCCGTGCAGCATCATACTTTCTTATCCTCCTAACCAATACAGAACCAACTTCTTGTATTTTTGGCACAAACTTCAACGCATGGAAGTTACATTTACATCTTAATCTCTGCAATAACTCCAAGAATATATTACTAAATCAGCAACTGTATCATGGACCTTGACATTTATTATGACCATGAAATGGATGTAAAATACTTTAAAATGACAAGTCCATTTGCTTAATCTAATCAACTTATGTAATCCTGTACAAAATCAGTGAGTAGATCATGAGGATGGATGCTGCTAAAGCATTGTGGTTGTTTCCTCGCAAATAATTTTTCCAGGCTTTGTGTTTCAAGACCTTTATAGCCCTCTCCCTCTCTTAAAACTATCTAGTTATTAAAGGTTCCTAAATTGAAAACTCAGTTTGGAATACTTTGGATTTGGCTTTAACAAAATGTTCCGCCTAAAGTTAAGGCCTTGATTTATAGAGTGGCTCTTAAGACAGTTAGTTGGATGAGATACTTTGGAAGTGTATAAAATAGTACATTCTTGGATCTTTACTGGTCACGCAGGCAAATGTGTTGATACCTCCAGTGAGTGGTGAGAGTGCACAGAGTTGGTGAACATGCACATTCGAGAAAATATAGTCAACAAACCGAGAGTGTCGGGTCGAGCCACAGTTGCTAAGATATGGCAGACAAACCTCCTCTTGTAGGTGCAGGGTAACATGTTCTCACTAATAAAGGTAGGCTAGAGGAGAAGGCACCGCCTTGAAGGATTTGAGTGCATCCCCACTGTAGCAAGTTGCTATTGCAACCCATGCTAAGACAACAATTATCAAGATTGCTTTGACCTACAATCCACAAGAACCAACTTCGTATAGAAGTCCATGCACCTCGCTTTAGTGCATGTATTTAGAACCAGGGTAACACACCTTATTCTACAATCCACTCATGGTAGCTGCTGAAAACTCTCTGCAAATATATCCTCCAGCTAGGATTGAAAGTCACTAAGATTGATTTCCTTAAAGACTACTGACTTCTTACTGCAGTGGAACCACATGGTTCGACAAAATTTGGGTACAGAAATTATAAAAATTAAGTGCAGAGAACATTCAGATGTTGAGAAATTTAGTATTGCTTTAATATACCTAACACTTGTAAGATTCTAAGAAGTTTCAATACAACTCTTACAGGGAGTTTAACTCTTCATGTCTGCCACACCTATTAGTACTCGAATTGAAGCTTTACGATTTTGTAACTATTAAATACCAGGTTCAGATTCCATATCACTATTATCTGTCCTGTAGTACCAAAATGTCCAAGGAATGTACTTAACCTGAAGATTAAATGGTAATGAATCAAAGCCAAGTCGATTTCCAAATCCAAGAAAGTGAACAACTCCATTCTGTAACAGGAGAGGAAGTGCAACTCTGAAATAATCATTGGGTTTTGCCTCTTTCACAATATCTGCATCAGTAATCTGAAAAAGAAGGCAAATATATGGAGAAAATGTTTGAATATTAGCTGCCTTTTATTCAAATAAAGTAAAGGATAAAGTAAGAGAATAACATACTAGGCTACCAATTGCCTCAATGTCTAGTGATTTCAGATGAGTAGGGAGCTCCTTCACAATATTTACATCATCCTTCAAGATGTTCATAAAATAATCCTCTTGGTAAATGTCACCAAACTGGCTGCAGGTTCATCAAATTACTTATGTGTTAGTAATCTGCTGATGAATCATCTATAATTCATGAATATGTGTATTAACCATTTGGTAGTGACAGCATTTAAAACTATAGTTCGAAGATTACAAACCACGAAAACTGAAATTTAACTTCTGCCTTCCACTGATTCATATTTTTCGGATGATAATAGACAATTGCCCATTTGAGTTTTAGACATCTTCGCAGCTATAAAACATATAAATAGTAGATGAATTACTTATAAGGTGAAGAAAAATTGTAATCTGTATCTGCCTTATTGCACACATGATAGTCACGTACATGATGGTCAAGATCTGATCAATTATGGAGGTTGGCTGAGAACCGCTAAATTCAGGAGCTTAGGATGGAACATAAAGAGAAGAGAACTGGTTATGTTTCCAGAATGAGAATGGATAAAAAATGCATTTTCATCCTTATTCTAGTTCTGGTTAGAGGCTGAGATTGTAAACCTAAGCATTGTGTCAGTTACTTCATAAAGATTGTCGGAGACTGGGAGTACATGGCTTGTTTCAACAGTCTATGGATGCTGATTTTTAAGATAATAGAAGTATAACACCATAAAAGGAAATCGTCATAAAATGTGAATTCAAGACAGCTAGAGACTTTGTCCCTGAAAAAAAAAACAGTTACAAAGACGCAACAAAAGGTTTGGCATGCAGAAAAATAAATCCCAATCACTGACGAAAATCAATTCAATAAATTTGCTCAGAGTATACAAAAAGCTGAAGGTATAAAAACTTACAGACAGAAATTAGTGAAAACATATAGTAGTAGTATTATCAGACATAATCTCCTACCTAGGATCCTTCCATACATTGCTGTAAAGAAATTTAGGAAGAACTAGAGTTGCATTCAGCAGAGAAGCCACTGCAACCGCATTGCAAATCTGCAGCCATTAGCAATAGCATGATCAGCTTTATGACTGAAGGAGGTAACTCAAAAAAAAATAGTAGTAAGAGAAGCCTCAGGCAACTCAGATCAATCTAGCTATCAAACAGAGTCCAAATCTTAAAACTAAATTTGGCCAAGAATGCAAAGATTCTGCTCCTTTGAGTTAGCTATGCTATGAATTATGTTCAACTCAGCATGCTTAAAACTAAATTGACCAGGACTCGCAGAATGTCTTTAAAGCTGTTTAGACGATTGACGAGCAGGCAAAATAAATTGATCAGCTGGACTATTTGAACTGTAACTAAGATTTTCAGTTTATTTTTTTGTGACTTTTCCGTTGTTATCTCTGGGAAAAAAAATATAGTTCCACTCTGGAACAAGGAATACTGATACTTACAGCAACTCGCTGTTGATTGAGACCACCATTTGCGCTGATCATGATATATCCATTACTTCGTTTTGGGTTTTCTGTCCAAACACACAAGCTAATTACAGCGAAATACACTTGTACATATAAGACTTGATACTGGTGTTATATTTAATTGAGCATCGTACTTAAGAACTGGTGATTCATAAGAATTTCTCATACATAAATTTAATTGAAGGCCAAGAAAGATCAAATACCTAGATTAATTGTGCTTTCCTTGACTGCACAAGGTTTCCACGTAGATGCCTGCCGGTATGGTTCCTCCCAGAAATTTGATGATTCTTGCTTAAACTCTTTCTAGAGCATATATATTTAAGATTTAAGATTTTAGGTTAATGAAAATAATTAACAAAAAAATAGAAGTTATGAAGCCAACCTCTGCAAGAGCACTAGAAGCCAAATTTAGAAGCCTGCTATACATCTGTACTGGTGTTTTTCCTTCATCAACATAAACACCACCTCTCTGCTTCAAAAAGAAGAAAAAACAGATGCAGGAAACATTACCAAGATTAGTAGGAAGGAACTGATATTCACCCCTAGTTCCAGATTATTATTCACACACTTATATGGTATGCCACAAAAGTTCAAGAACCTACATACTTCGTTCAAAACGAGAAACAGTAGACGTTAATTTTCTTCAGAAACAAACATCTAAAATGATGAGCTTACAAAGTGCAAAATCATGCACAGTCAAGGTTCAAGTCCTGCAGACTGAACAATAGACAAGCAGCTGTATCTCATCATAATGCATCTTGATAACTCGTCAAAAGTGCAGTTAATTGAAGAAAGTACGAAATATCAAACACAGATGAATAGCTACTACAAGATTGCATTTTCAAGGAAACAAAAAAAGTTTCAGAGTTACTGAATTGCACTGCTGAAAGTATTCACTAATAGGTGGAAATGGGCCAATAAATGAGTTAAAGGTATTTGAACCTAGTAATCTGCAGGCTACACAGCTGTCAAATGACTTAAGGAGCTCGAAGAAGGTATGAATGTATACTATTCTAAATGGAATATAACAATAGGATAAAACAACCATCTGAAGAAATGAGTGTTATAAGCCAACAGGGCAGCATCAGCTATACCCACATAGCTATTATCTGTCATATGCAACATCCAAGTCCTGAGCTCCAAGAGAATTACATTCCAGTCCATACCTTATGCAACTAATTAAGAAACAGAACTAAACGTATTGATTCACAATAAATCTCTTATCACAACAGCAATAAGTAAAGTTATATACCTCAACTGCACTTGATTTTCTTGGGGCCGAGCTATGCTGAAGATGTATTGAATGAAAAACGGACACCATAAGCGAATCAAGAAGGAAAAACAAACCCATTAACCCCAACATAAAAGCAATCAATCTCACATGTTTACGAAGCCACATATGCCTTTTCCCCACATAGAATCCCTTACATGAACCTAACTTTGCAGTTGCAGGGTCATTTTTCAACCCATAAATCACCATACTCTTATTCCAATGGTGATCACCTCCAGACATCCTTCTTCCCAGTGAAGGATCAGTGCCCGAGATTAATGTTTCCAAACATCGATGATAGTCCTTCATCACAGATGATGAACTATCCTTATGGTGTTCAGGACGAGGACTCCTCGGAGACCCAGCCTTTCCCATTAAACCACCAGCTTTCTAGATAACAATTCAACTAATCGCCAACAACATCTCCTCTATAAGCTGTATATATTTGTAGTTGATTCTTAACCCTGTAATAGAAAATCAATTCCACCCAGAAGTCTATACTCTCAAAAAATCTGTATCCATCTCCATCTCTATGCAGCTCCCTAAAATCGACCCACCACCCCATTTGACCAGGTGAGCAAAATTCAGGTTTGGTGGCACAAATCGGCAACAAGAATGAGAAAGACATTTGATAAAATAAGAACATCCCAAGTATGAATTCCAAGTGAAGCTAACAAGTAGGTGATAGTGACACACAAATTACACACACGTGTATATATATATATACACACACATATATACATATGGTGTTTCCTTGTCTTCTTCCCTACTGAACAAATTAAAGGGAATTAAGTGATCAATCCAATCCAATATTGCATGAGAAATCATTTCTCATAGTATGAAATTGGGTGTACAGTCTAATTCCAATTTAACCACTCAAAAGGACACTATATTTGTTACATGTTAGTATATAGGAGAGGCCTAGACAAACATAATAAGCGTCTCATAAACATTTTCAAGTTAAGTTGGACATATAGTCTAATCTTAATTATTCTATTAAACACAATTCATATACATGTCAACAGTTGATATGTAGGAATTAGGAAGGGTTTCGATTTCGACATGCACGAGGGCTGCAAGAGTACTAAAGTAAAGTTGATTTCACCAAACTCGCTTATGTTTGCAAGTGTTTCCTTAACTTAAGTCGGGAGAATATATAGTATGCCCTCAGTTCCACTTAGCACGACGGATATGTTAGGAGTAGATAAAAAGAGTTTTAGACAGACACAAGGGTCTACTAAGCGTTAAGTTAAGTTAGATGCATAGTCTAATCTCAGTTCCACCAAGCACGAATCATCGTGATTCATATGCATCCAAAGTAATTAAGAGTCACTTGGATGCACCAATAGTCTTATTATCAATCTTCACTAAACACAATCCATACATGCATGTAAAAAAGTAACTAATTAGGAAATGTCTAAATACACAAGGATTTGACAAAGCATGGTTCCTCAAATCATGTAAAGCTCATAGTTGAATTGAAATTCGATTAAACATTTAAAACTGATCATATCTCAATACAACGTAAAGATCTTTCCCTCGTCATTTAAGTTGTACACAGTCAGTCAGTTTCCAAAATTTATCAATCTAAACATAACCTATACCATATTATTTATGTGTTGTGTTGTGTGCACATCAAGAGTTGATAAAATAAAAGAGACCTAACACGTGCCTTAGGGAAGTAGTTGGAATTGCTATATACAGTATGTTTAACCGACACTACACTACACACTGCTGGCCATCCATGGCCATGGCCTGGTCCTAATTCCCAAACCCCTAGCTTCTCTGTCTGTCTCTACAGTGGGCTCCTCCTCCTCCTCCTACCTTCATGCCTTGCCTCTCTTATAAGAGAAGCCAAACTATATATATCTCTATCCTATTATTATTTTTATTTTTTTATTTTTTTATAAAAAGATGTAAAACATTGTTACGAATATTCTTGAGACTCAGAATTTTAGATTTTGAAACCTCAATCTTAATCACTAGACCAAGGCCTCGTTGGCATCTCTATCCTATTTTGTTTTTCTATTTTATTTTTTTATCAGTAAAATAAATAAATAGTAGTATATAAATAAATAAAACCATCATATACATTTATTCTTCGCATCTCTCATTTGGTGTTTATTCTTTTTTCCAATTTTTTTTTGGGTTACTTAGTTTGGACTCTATCTTTAAACAAGTAGTGGATCACAAGCGATCTAAATGGTATTTGGAACTCCAAGTGCATGTTGTTGGCAATATATTTGTGGATATATAATGGGGGCATTTCTTGATTACAAAGAAGCAGAGAGGTATGATTAACAGTGAGAATAGAAAGACAAATTTGTTGAGGAAAGTGAGATGTGGTTGGAGTGCTTGGAGTTAGGAGGGGATTCCCTATTCAGAATCAGAACTCAGTGAGTCACTTGGAGAACACAAATTAGATATCTACTGCCTCAAAAAGGAATAATAACAGATATATAGCATAAAAGCTCAAAATTCTGTTTACTTTATTTCTTTCAATTTCGAGGTTATAATTAAAATTAAACAATTTAATTTAAAGCTGATTGAATAAAT
>JAYMTT010001043.1:0-10602 GCA_036898025.1 Hypseocharis bilobata
CCTCCCCCCCTTTTTTTTTGTTCCAAATAAGTTTGAAATGTAACAAGACCAAAAGTTTACATGTTAGATTTTGATAGAAAAAAAAAAACATGCTTCATTGGATTTAGAGGCACATAAATAAACTCACAACTAGCTTCTGTGAATGAATGGTCAATATGCCCAAAACTTTCTTGGTCAAAAGAAGCTCTTTTCTTTGAGTCACAGCTAAATGAAATGATGCTTATAATAGAAAACTAGTCCCTAAAGACAAAGGAATTATCTCCCAACTAGTAATAACATATTCTGGAAATTAAAAGTGAACTAATTGGCAATAAACTACTTAAGTAACATAATAAAGTTTTAACACATATTCAAGGCTTTAACCTTGTAAAGCTAATAGAATATTACTTCTCTTAGGCTTCAAGTCAAAGACTAAGGACTTGTAAAGTTGATCTTAGAATCATTTAGCTCACATATGTTTTGTCTTTAGTTTCATTCAGCAGCAAATTATATTTATTTCAAAAAAGCCCCGCGAAAACTCAATTAACAAACAGCTACAAGCAAAGTTTGAGGAATGCTGCAAAACACGCGCATGCCCACTCATTTCGCTAATCCAGTTTGAATCATACTCACTCTAAGCTGGTAACTTTCTTTCTTTCTTTCTGTCATTTTCTTTTCTTTTCTTTTCTTTTCATGATTATCCTTCCATATCGTTGGTTACATGTTAACAACACATTTAGTACTATCAAACACTGTCAACTTTGGATTCCACACAGCCATCATATTCATATATATAGATTAGAAGCTTCATTAAATCCTCAAAACTCGACTAATAATGATAATGCTCATCCTAATTCCCTGCTTAACCATTCAAAATGATGAATAGGCGTATCTGCCTTGGGCCAGCCGTATTCTAATCTAATGGACCTCTATCTGTCCTTCATAAGCCGTCCAGCTCCTAAGACGGGCAAATGTTAATGGCTTTGCATGTTTACATATGCAGCTTCAAGGCATTTTTCTGCAGAACCACATCTAGCATACAAGTTCTTACCTATTTCTGAATATATCTACCCATATGTTACTAAATGATTAATTAATATTTCGTAGTTGAAATAAGAAATCACTCACATCAGCAGGAAAATCTTCCGTTTCTCTATCAGGTTTTTCTGTTTATTATCTGATCAGATTTTTATTTATTTATTCACTAGATTATACTCTCTTTATGCGATGCTTATACTAATCAAAAGCTCGTAAAAACTACTCCTAACAGTTACATGACATTCACAATATAGAACCACTAGATTAATGGAAACTTCAAAAATTGGAGTATATACGCTTGACATTCACATCTCTCTCCTCTATCAGGGAAACATGTGGGACTTGTACTTCTCATCACTATTTTCAATTCTATCAAATATCTTGTCCAACATACCTAACGCTTAGTCTCAAACCACCTTAGGAAATTTGTTGTACCATATGCGTGACAAATATTGCAGATACTGACAACCAGACAGAAATTTTGATGCAAATAAATCAAGGCAAAAAAGGAAAAAATTCATAAAGATTCTCACCCCAAAATGGCTGTCTATAAGGATTCCTCCAAGAAAAGGTCTCTGGCGACATGATCCAAGCAATCTATAATATGCATCTTAAGCTGGCACACTCAGCAACGCCACAACTGAATGGTTCAATAATTGGGTAAATGTGGGCTTTGAGTATCATCCCCAGTGGAAAACATATGTATCTTCTTTATCCCAACCAACGACAACCTAGCAACTCCTTCCCTTGACTCTCTTTCACTCATGAGTCTCCCCATAACTTCCTTCCACCAACCACCTGATGCACAATGGAAACAAGCGCCAGGCACACGCTTCAATTACACATTTTATCGAACAGCTTCCCTGCATCATCAATCCCATGAATTGTGAACCGTACCTTACAATTACCTTGCATGATGAACTTTGGCATTTCAGTGACCTAAATGGTTCAAGGGCTACGACAAAAAACCGCATTCCACCATAACCTCATATATTAAGGAATCAAAGTGCAAAATCATTAAATGCAATAGAAGTTTAAACACTTGAGAAGGGATGTGAAGGGAACTATATTGAAGGAACACAATGCATAATACTATGCACATATCATTACATTTATTAGCATATATATATGAAATCAAATGATTTTCATCATCATAAGCAAAAATAAATGAAATTGCGTAAGAGTCATTCATCTAACTAGGCTTATAGAACAAGAACTACAAATAAATTAAGCAATGGTTAAACTAGCCCTACAACATTGGTATAGTGCCTTCTGCGAAAAACAGTGAGCTAAACCAAGGGTACTAATATACAAGATACATATTGATCATGTTTATCCTCTTCCAAGATTATTATCTTTCTTCAACTGTAAAATCAGGTTCAACCGGCTTTTGTAACGCACTAAGGATCTCAAATTCAGTTCCACACCGCCTGCTTCCTCCTCTCCTGGTGCTTGCTGCCAGTTTTGCTGCGTATGTAGTATAGCCCGAGGACAAAGAGGGTAAGGATGCACCCTTCTGTTCCATTCCTGTATCGGGTGAGGAGGCCATTAATGTCTCCCTTTCCTTGAGCTCAGCAGCTTCTTTTCTTCTTTTATACCGAAACCAAGCTGCTTGTATGAAGCAGGCAGCCCAAGTCCTCCATTGGTGTGAACAAAACCGGAATGTGTGCCTCAGTTGTTTGCTGTTTAGCCTGCGGAATTGAGATGCAACAAACTTCAAGTCCTCTGCAATGAGTGCAAATGCTTCTACTTCAGTAATTGCTTTCACTGTGCGTGTGGATGAGGGGAGAACAACGCTAGGGCGTGGGTCAAGGGCCCATGTAAGCAATTCCTCGCCACAGAAATCACCAGGGCCAATGCGGGATGAATTGAAGAACCCAGTCCGGCCACCATTAGTCGTGTAAGAATCTAGGTGACCACGAACAATGAAAAGCATTTCATTGACAGGATCACCCTCTCGAACTAGACAAGTACGTGGGGTACACAGAGCAGGTTTCAGCCTTTCACATATTGCATCTAGCATCGTCTCATCCATTTGATCAAAGAGTGGTACCTGTTTTACATGAAAGTTCAGAGTAAGTTGACTTAAATGTCTATCTTCATGTGTCAAGAGTTCAATAAATACGATTAAGAACTGCATATGCTAAGTGTAAGTTGTTCAGAAGTTCATAAAAAAACATTAATACCAATGGAAAGACAGAAGAAAAATGAACATACTTGTCGAATTAGATCAAGGCAGAGGTGGCGTTTGATGTCTCGCCGGAGATCCAATGGAAGGCCTTTGAGAATATTCTCCTCATCAACCCCCCGGGTTGCAAGCCATCTATATTGTTCATACCTTCGTACACACTGCTTTAATTCACGTGGCAGCTGCCTGTGTCGCATCCATTCTTCAGTGTCAGTCCGTCTAATCCTCCACTCTTCCAGTCGCATGGTAGTGGACTGAAGATATGTCTGTTGATATACAAAATGGAATAAGAAAATGTTAACACAACATAGGATCTTCCGATGCAATGAGGTAGAGGAGAACATAATATAGGATCTTCTATGAACTATAGAAATTTTAAGCTGCTTTCTCAACTACAAAGAGATGATACTTCTATGAGTAAGTGGCTAAACTTACTTGCATATTACCGATGAGCAATGCAAAGAGCACCAACCCAAGAATTGCAATGACGATGGCAAAATTAATTTCTGCTAAATAAGTGCTTGTGGAGAGATTTTGTCCTAAAGCGCTGCAAATATGAAAGATGATGAGAAGATGATATACCCAAAATCGGGAACAAAATGAACAATTTCACCTTATTTACTCCCTTAGTTACCTTAGATTTCTCAAGCCCCACCAAAGGCAATAGAAGTACTTGCTGAGGAACTTTGATGCCGTAACTTCATAGGTCAGTGCATCACCATAAATGCCAAACTGAATGAAGCTGCCTCTTGGACCACACAACTGCCTCATATTACTCAACTTAAACCAAGTAATTCTATCAGGATCACCTATACTATGGCAGCCAAGATACTCGAATTTGCAATGCGATTCTCGAAGACCACAAACTTTTCTCCAGCACTCTTCTTGGCGCTCAATCGCGAAAAGATACCAACAGGCTCCTAAAACCTTAATTTAAAAAAGAGAAACAAATTAAGTGAATGTCATATTTAGGTGCTTGAAGAAAACAAATCCCGAAAAGTTTGGTTTCAGTCCTTATATCTAAATACCTAATCAAAATCACAAGATGATAGTACACTGAAATAACAATCAAATATGACTCTTACTAAACAAATAAAACTAATGAGTAATGCTTTCATTTATAAAATCCGGAAAATAATCATCAATAATAAGGAGAGAGAGAGAGAGAGAACTTACATGGCTCGCTAACATGTAGAGCATCAGATTAAACGCTGCCCCAGCCCATGCTGTTTCGATCACGTGCCCAGTGGCCTTGGTTATTTGAGATGAGAGAGGAATGATAAGATATAGTCTCAGCAGAAACTGAAAAATGACAATGAAGCGAAGAACATTCTTTGAACTCATCATTTGTGTGCCCCTTAGATGTGGGATTGCAACCCAAATCAACACCTAACATAGAAAATCAAAGATCGTATAAGATAAAACGTTCAGGTCCATGATTATAACTGAGATTTAATATCACATACCTGTGGGAGAGGTTGTGCAGCTACAAGATCAAGCCAAAAGTCTTTCTTATAGTATCTTGAAGCAATCTTTGAAGGGTCTATAATCAGCTCTCCTCTCCCAAATACCCGGGAGGAAGGAGCAACAAAAGCTGTCCGGAAGCGAACAAAAATGTGGATCATGTAAAATACATCAACCATACACCGAATGAATGTGAGGGTCATTTCCAGGGGCATAGATACATCAATGCACATCTGTTTCGAAGCTTCTGGCAAGTAAAAAAATAGAGGGTCCACAAAAAGAGATACCAGACATGCAACCATGAAAATCTTGTTCCATCGAGTTACTACTTGCCCTCGAGGATCAAATATTATCTTCTCTACTACCTCATAATCTTCAGAGAAAACTCTGGAGAGTTCTTTCTCATGCAACGACTTGCCTATGGCATCTTTTTCAGGCTTCTTTAAGCATCCGAGCGCATTTTTCCCCTTGATCTTATAAGTAAGCTTTAACAAATGACCCCGCTTGGATTGTGGAGACTCTGTCATCTCAAGATCATCTTGAAATCTGAAAATTTACAGAAAAAAGTTTTACTAAAGACTATTATTGAAGAGAATGAGAAGCAATTTGTTGACATTTGATTGATCAAATATGTATGCTACAAGAAGGGTACAAAAAAAAAGTGACTAAACGCTAATTTCATTAAACTACACGCGTAGTTGCAGCATCCTGAACATACCTTACAGATTTAGATCGATCTGGATCCATTGAAATTGCGAGATGCAAAGTTTCGTGACTTCAATCACTGGATTTGAACTGCCATGTAAGAATAGCAGAACATAAATACCGGGGCATCAAACGCCAGAGCACAATGGGATTCACAACCACATGAATCAAGTAACTCTTCCCAACTTATTTTGATAAGAATCATGTGAAAAAGAAAAGCATAACGCCTTTTAAGAAGATGAAAGGACCGCCTCTCTTTCTAGGTACTAGTCAAGAAAAAAAACCTGTGAATTCATTACATTCAATGAGACTTCCCCAAGAACCACATAAATAAAGAAACACAACATTTCATTAGAGATAAAGCAAAGCATATATTAATAACCCGATTATTTTCCAGCCTCCATATAAAGTCAAGGAAACTAACTATCTGGAACCAGCTACTCATCAACAAAACAGAAAGCAACAGAACGTACCAAAATTAAGATTGAAATTAGACCAATACAATGCATACATACAAAATTTCTCGGGATAATTCAGTGAAACAGATATTAAAACAACTCAGTAATAATCATACCATGCTGTGTCAAATCAAAATCAGTCTATTTCGCTCTCAACTCGTAAACTTGGATTCTCAGTGGGAACCTGTAGAGCTCATTGGGGCTTATAAATGAGTGAAATTGAATTGAGAATAAAAACAGAAAATGGAATGTGGGGTTATGGAGCAGTTAACAAATTTGGACTTCAAAAACTTGTGTTTGTTAATGGGTTTGAAAAAAATTTCCAATACCCAGAAACCAGAATCATGAGAAAATGACATGAAGCACATAAACCCCAATAAAGAAAAATGCTTTAAACAAAACAGAAGAGACTTCAAGCTACCCAAAAGTCAGAATATAATATATGGATTATTTTAATTCCATGAGATTTTTTTAGAAGGATTTATAAAAAAAAATTCAGACTTGAAGCTCACAAGAGAATAAGAACAAGGGGACAAATGAAAACGAAATTGATCGATTACTTAATTGCAGAGAAATTGGGACACCACATGGAGTTGACAAAATTGATTAGCAGAACCAAACATACCTCGACACTTGGCGGTGAATCAGAGCATTTTTTTTTTTTTTCTGAAGTTGAATGGTGTTTTGGGTATCTTGGACGAATTTAACGAAGAAGACAATGGTGGGTCACTCCACGCTTGACTTCTCCAGTAGCATTTGGACCAAGAACAAGGAACAAAGCTTCTCTTCTTCTTTCTACTCAAAATTGGCATTTGGGTTCTTCAAAAAAAACCCTACTTGTTGCTTTATTCACTTCACTTTTTTTATTTTTTTCGTTATTTATTTTTTTGTATTTACTAGTAAATTACACAGAAAATTGCAGTACAATTTCTCCATAAATGCGATGGTTTGTGCGGGCAACAAAAATTCCAGTAGTACTTTGAATGATGATTGCTTAATGTACAAGTCAACGGTTGAATTTTTTTTTTCTCACACGACATAACCCAGGAGAGGAGAGGAGACTTCAAAAAAAACATCCACTTAATCATACAAATCATTTTTATTTATACAATTAATTGATTATAGAATTGTCTCGTCATTAAATCTTAATCAAACGACTAAAGTTGAAATTTTGAAACATAAATATTTGAGTTTCATGTTTGAAATGCAAGTGTGAGGTCACCTCATCCCAGCATTAGTTAACCGTACTGTGAAATTTCATCATAATTGTGATTATTCAATATATGTGATGAGTACTCGGTAATAGATGCCATAGCATTTGAATAAGATATGGGCTGAGAATAGCCAGCTCAATGATGATCACCTCCTCACTGAGTGACAAGCTCTCCTCTGTCATAAACTGCAAGAAACAAGATGTCCAAATGCTTAAACTTTTAACGGGTAACAAGAACCCTTCCACAATCAAGATTTTTCTCATCAGGAAATTCCAGGGCTCGCAATCAATTTACAGCCAACTTCTAAAATCGAAGGTGAAATTTCAAGATTTCGTTGTTTGCAATAAGAAAAATTAACATTGGAAAACACCTCATTTTCGGCAGTCATATCAAACATCATTATCCTATAAATATATAAACGTTTTTATATTTAATAAATACTAGTTTTCAACTTCTAAGATTCAAGCAAGTTTGATTGAAAAGCATTTCCATGAAACCGTAAGCACATACCTTTATCATATATATGAAACATGGCTCTCATAGAGATTGAACTAAACTATGACATAATAAATTCATTAACATAAGATATCCCTACTTATGGGGAGCAAAAAACAGAAACACAAGATAATGTTCTGCATGAATAGCAGGGCCATTCTCACTAGTTCACTCAAAAATTTCAACACTCTTCTCGGCTTAATGTCATCTGTGTCAGATGTTCAGGCTCCTAAACTGCCATAATTCAAGTTCAAGCATTTGCCGGAAGTATGGTCAGCAGATTCCTGATGAAGAGCAAAAGATGGCTGCAATGTCCCTGTCATTAAGAATAGCACATATTAGGGTCACAAGCCATAGAGACATGGGTACGAAAGGGAAAAACCAACAAGTCAACCAACACTTGCGTGTGTTAAACATACTAAAACCTAGAGATGAGCATTAATACATATAGCACACCCATCATAGAAATCATTTCAAATAATAATAAAGTTAGAAAATGTTGGAGCTATATACCTCAAGCCTTAGTTATTCAGAGCTCCAAATTCACGCCTAGGCCTATTCTCTGCCTGTGTCACTCGAATAGATCTTCCGTCCAAGTCCTGCACCAAACAAAGGAAAGAAAATGTAGTTAGAATAATGATGTCTGTAGACACAAAAGCAAGTGAAATTGTAAACTAGTAATTCCAACCAACAATCACATTAAACCATCTAGTTGAGAGTGCAATTAAATATGAAGGATCATAGACATGTCTACATGCATATCATATATTCCCTACCATGAAAAGACAGTGTCTCAAAACAAAGGGTAAAAAAGTAGTATTATAAGAAACAAGTGTTTTAGATTTTTAAGACAGCTTCATTGCAAAGAAAGGATTAAATACCCTTAGCTAAGCAGGTGGCTTGCCCCATCTGGGAGGCTGTGGCCACTGTGGTGCATTAGCACCATAATAATATGAAAAAAAAATCTCACATGGAAGGAAAGCCATATTGTGATTACCCACTAAAACTATATACAATCACCTAGCTAGTTAAAAAATCTGTGAATTTGCAGGCATCATATAAATGAAATTAAAGCATTTTAAGCCCCAATATACTGCACAAAGACAATCTTCACAATATTTGTCCGCAATATCAAGAATTTTGCTACCTTAACTGTTAGCTACGACAAATTGTGATGTCAGGGCATCCTTCCCAACAGATGCTGAAGAATAGTAATTACATATAACATACCAAAATGTAGCAGAAAGACAGAGACATATTGAGGCAAAATACTTGGAGATATACAGGTCATAAAGTACAATGTAATGAGACACTTACAGCACCGTCCAAGGACTCAATGGCACTGTTGACCTCTTCGGCAGAACCATAAGTAACAAATCCAAAACCCCTTGATCTACCAGTATCCCGGTCATAAATCACCTTGGCTTCCAGAACATTTCCTTGCTCGCTAAACAAGGATTCAAGCGCTGAATCATCGACACCCCAAGAAAGATTGCCCACATGAATTTTGTTGGCAGAACCAGCACCACCTCCACCACTTCTTGGTCCTCTGTTAAATGAATCAAAACCCCCTGCACCTCTGGGTGCTCTACTGAAGTTGCTTTCTCTCTTAGGAGGAGGAGGTCCAGCATTTACCCTTAGTTCACGTCCTTCAAATTCCTGCCAAATGCCATAAAGTACATGCAATTAACCCAATGCTCAGAGACACCATACAAACACAAATAGTAAGTTTGCAGCTGGAACTTGAGCCTTGAGAAAGAACCAAGTAAACCCCCCAAACCCATACCTTTTAAAGAAAAGAAATAAGAAAAAAACAAGCTTTACCCAGTTCTTAGTATTTGACAAACTACTTAAGGAAGTAATTCAGAGGCATTTGCGCATTCTCTAAAGAGGAAATCAAAATTATTGAAGTTCACTCTTTCAATTCAACATCACATACCATGAAATTATAATCATAACAATATTGAAAACGATAACGTATCTCAAGTGAATTCGACGGACTATCATGACTTACATAGCCATTGAACTGCCGAGCAGCTGCTTCAACCTCCTCAACTGAAGACATCGTCACAAAGCCAAATCCTCTGCTCTGTCCGGTTTCCTTGTCATAGATAACCTGCCAAAACAAATGATTTATCACACAAAAGTAATAAAACTCCAGCTCTCAAACTTCTAGACTAAATACCAAATTCTCCTTCCAGTCCAAAAGATTTCCATCGAACATGTCTGGTCGAAAACAGTACCTTCCAAGCAAAATTAGCCTAAAACCACAGCTAAACCCTAAGCCCTCAAAGACCCATAAAAGCTTACAGCGAATACTGAGTCATTTCTAGACTAGATACCAAATTCTCCTTCCAGTCATTTCCATGGACATGTCAGGTCAAAAACATACCTTTTAAGCAAAATTAGCCTAAAATCACCACTAAACCCTAAACCCTCAAATACCCATGAAAGCTTACAGCGAATACAGAGTCATAAAACCCTAAACAAACATTCACAACCGAAAATAAAGTATTGGGTACCTCAACCATCTCAACATTTCCGGCGCTTTCAAACAATCCGGCGAGCTGGCTACTGTCGACGGAGAAAGGAAGGTTACCCACAAAGAGTTTGAGGTCAGGCGAGAAACTGCGCTCCTCCTCCTCCTCCTCGTCGCTCAAGAAGTCGTCCTGATCCACCTCGGAAGAGACGGCGACGTGTCTGACGAACCGAGCCGACAACTTCTCCGAGGTCCTCAAAGGGGAGGAAAAGGACTGTGAAGCGGAAATGGGCTTGACATGGAATTTGACGGAGAAGAGAGAAAGAGAGGCAGGTATGAGGTTGCAGAGCGACTGGGTTTTGGGGGTTAGGGTTGGGAGAGTGAGGAAGGAGGAGGCTGAGGCAGACATTGCTGTGGTGTTTTGAGGATAAGGTTTTGAGAGAGAATAGTAGAAGAAGAGGAACAAGAGTGTCAAATGATAACTGATAAGGAAGCTTATATAAGAGAAGAGAAGGGTTGAGTCATGAGTGAGGATATTTTTTTAAGGGCTTTGTGGAGTTCTTAAAATATCTAAAAGAGTAT
>JAYMTT010001044.1:0-10602 GCA_036898025.1 Hypseocharis bilobata
TTTTACATCTGGGAGCCAAATTAAGAGGAAATAGTAGGTAAATGTATGACTCACCATTAGGATGGCAAAAGAGTCAGCAAGTACCATATCCCCATCCACCAGTACAGGCACATAACCAATCGGATTGAGCTTTCTAAACTCTGCACATTAGGAATTTATAATAAAATTAAAAAAAATCCATTACTGAAGAAGAAAAGAGCAGACATCATAGAAATAGAATTGTGTGAGTAAGTGACTGACTCACCAGGACTGTGTTGCTCTCCCTTCAACAAGTTAACTGCTTTGTACTCGTATTCAAGACCTAAAATTTGTAGTTTTCGTTTTGATAAGGAAATCGAATTAGACATGGATTATTACTGGATATGATATGAATGGTCTGAAATTCAAATTCAAATTCAAATTCAATACTAGTAGTAGTAAAATCGAAACAAGGAAGCAACCTTTCAAGTTGAGCGCAATTCGAACACGACATGAACAAGAGCTCCTCCAGTAAGAATACAGCTGCAACTTTGGCTTGTTATCGTCACCGGCGCCGGCGATAGTGATACCTTCACTACTTGCCTATGAATATGAATATGAATATGAATATGATGAGTAGTAGTATAGTATTTAATGAATAAATAAATCAGGGAGGCTGGACCAAGCTTGCTTACCATCGTTGATCAGTGACCGGATCCGACGGATGTTCGATGATCGATCGGTGATCAGTGACCGGAAAATTTGTCCTCCTTAGCTAGCTACACCTTCAATTCACAACACTGCCAAAACAAAATTGCAGAGAGAACTCAGAGGAGATGCCAAAGAATACGTACTGCTCTAAATCTCTCCGTCTGTAGTCTGTACATGATCCTCCTGGCTTAGGCGCTTAGCTATCTATCTGTTGAAATGGGCTTGGAAATGATATCGAGTTATGGGCTTCCACCCTTCCCAGACCATGGACTTCAGGCCCAATACTTCCCCTTATGGACTCCGACTTGTTGTTAGTAGTTAGTACAATTCATAATAAATAGCCCATCAGGACTTATAATGGGCTGAAGAGACTTTTCCTTGAATTGAGTTGACTGTGTACAATTTTGTTTTGGCAGTGTTTGTAAGTTTGATCTCTCTCTTCATGACAAATACAAATACTAATTACTCAAATAAATTATCCCCATCTTGCTCAAGAGTAAGAGTGATGTGTAAGTAAGCCTGAGGCACTGTTGCTTCTACCACTACAATTCCCATTTTTAATTTTTATATAAGGGTTCTGTTTGTTGTGTTGTGTGAAAGATGTTGGCAGTGTTGCTTATAAATGAATGTTAATGTTGTCTTCTTCAGATTCGGTTGTTTTTGTGTGGCAATGAATCAATGATGAAGATGATGACAGAGGAAGAGGAAGAGGAAGAGGAAGAGGATGACCACACAGTAAGAAGATTTTTTATTTTTATTTTTATTCCACGATGAGATGAAATGAAAGAGGTACACATAAAATTAAGTGAACCTCATTAATCTACCTGTCCTTTTTATATTTATTGTCTTTGAAATTCAATTTGATGATAAGGCTTTCTCCTCCACTAGACTAGACTAGACTACTATTTTTTCATGTTTAGTTCATCTCTGGTCTTTCACTTTCTAGTTGCACATGTAATAATACCAGATTCTTCCAATTTCAATTTTTTATGAATAGTATACTTGAAATGAAAAATAAAATCCCCAATTAGTATTACAACTCTAAACATTTAGGACAAATGTGTACTACACCAAGAAGTGATCGAAATTGGCTGTTCAAAATTTGTTTACGGTGCTAAACTGGTAGGAAAAATTGTCTGGATATGTTTTTTTTTGCAATAGTGATTACGTTCAAGGGGTTCATGCTTACTTTGATCTTCTTGATCAGTATTCAGTCAGGTAAATTCACCCACGGCCATCACGATCATATTGTATACTTCAGTTCCCTATTGTAATTATCATTCGTGTCACACAATAATAATTATTAAAAAACCCAATATTTATGCTTAATTACTCCTCCTAGTTCTTTCTGGTGATAAAATTCTGGAATCTGCTGTATCTTGTTAGTAATTGGGAAAGGATACCATATCCCAATCTATCTACATTTCTATTTTGTATTTAACTTCAGATATTCTGTACCGATTCCCATTTCAGATTTCATTTTAAGCACTGGTGGTTCAAATTTTGTGTGCCTTCATTGTCTCCATTTATTATTCTTAATTGTATACTGCCAAACTTCATGTTCACCTGGTCGAGATCATCATGGGTTCCACATAATTTGGATCTTTCTCCCCTCCGCTATTTTTGTGTTTGGTTTATATATGGGTTTTTGGTTATGTGTAAATGTAACCTGAACTTGAGATAGGTGAAGAGCCTTTCGGAAAAAGGAAAAAATGGGTCTGCTTAATCCCGTTGATGAACGCTCGACTGCTCATAAACCTCTTCTTTTGAGGCAAGAAGTCAACCTTGCCAATGTCAAGAAGATACTGCCTCTTGTATCTTGGGTGAAGTGGGTTCTCAAGATTGTAATGTGGGTGATTTTCATTGCATGGGTCACTCTTATTTTCCTATTTCCAGCAAAACCTGTGAATAATAGATTGTTTGAGAAATGGAATCACGCCATCAGTGGAACTGCGTTTGGCCTTACAGGTTGGTAATTGAACTTCTCTTCTCGCCTCTCCTCATCCACCCATAATTGTTGTCTGTTTAGTGGTCTTATGCTGCACACTGCAAATTGCAGGAAGTATATTTCTGATATTCAGCGGCCCCATTCTCCTTATTGCATTTCTTGCTATTGTTCGCCTCATCATCTCCGGAGAAGAGGAGCTCCAAGAGTATGTGATTATTTTTACTGTTAAATTCCCTTTGTTTGTAGGGATTAATGGTTTTGACACATAGACTTTGAACATTTCCTCAGGAAGAAGTCTCCAAATTATCCACGTTTAAGCCTGTGGACATTCTCGGTTCTTGCAGATGGACCTTTTGGGGTTGTTTCTGCTGCCGAGTTTATTGGGATTATTCTCTTTGCTGCCTATATTATATGGGCTGTGTATGCTTATACCATGCAGAACCTCAACCTTGTATCTCAGTACAAGTTAACTTTTAAAGAGGAAAGGTGAATTAGGTTTCTTCTCATCTTCTGAATTTTTTTTCATTAGTTTTATGTGGATTAGTTCAGTCCTGTTTATTTCAGCTAAAGATAATTGATTAATAAAAATTTTCTATCTACTGGCTCATTCCAGGGATTTTGAGTCCTTAAACTCGTTTACTTTCTTTATAGAGTCTTCTTTGCTTCATCAAGTGATTGATCGGATTTCTTGTTCAGAAAGTTAATTTGCTTGAAGTTCATACGTATGTCTGGAATAACAATTTTCATATCATTAATGGAGTTGTCACCAACACTATGTTTGGATGGAGGAGAAGAGGAAACTTTTTTCTTGCAGCTCCGTTTAGTTGATTTCCCCTCCACTATTTTGAGAATTGTTATGTGATTTTCATATCATCAAAAGTGGTACACCATTTTGTAGTTTATGTGGTTTTGTGATAGTTACCTCATTCTCTGATCTCGAACCAAACAGAACGTATATTTTGAAAAATTGACACCAGTAGATGACATCTTTGACCAACTATTTTTCATAGTCATTTGCTCAGCACTTAACTTTTCTATCTTGATATCTTTTAGATACAATTTAAAGACAGAAAATTGGATATAACTTTAAATTCAATAGTGTTTATCTTATAGATTGCTTATAGTAATTTATATATATAACTTATATCCTTCATAATGCAGTAATTAGCAGAGTGTCTTAGTTTTTATTCTTCAATTTTAAGATTTTTTTACTGGCTGAATTTTCCTGTTAACTTGAACTTTGCAGTTCTTTAATGTTGGAACTCTCAGGGCTTCGCTTTGGAATGATTGGATTATTTTGCCTGGCATTTTTATTTCTTCCAGTTGCAAGGGGATCTGTTCTTCTTCGTCTTATTGATATCCCTTTTGAGCATGCTACCAGATATCATGTATGGCTAGGACATCTCACAATGCTGCTCTTTACTCTCCATGGACTGTTTTATGTAATTGCATGGGCAATAGAGGGCCATCTCCTAAGTGAAGTGAGTTTTGTGAATTCTGCTTCTACTTAGTCAAATTTGTAGCATGCATGCAGCACGCACATGTGCCTACACACGCAATCTTACATCAACACATGCATGCACGCATTCTATATTTGTTTATCTTTCTCAGATCTATCTGTTTCTTTGTTTCTTGCTACAAGGGAATAAAAATACTGAGTAAAAGTTTGTGTATTCATCATTACTTCATTAGTTAGGTTCGCTTTATCGAAAGCATCTTGAAATGCACTTGGCTTAGTCTAGTTTGATCTACTAGCCAATTCAGAAGCCCTGTTAATGGTGTACAAGATGGAACTGGAAAAAGGGTATTGCGAAGTGATGATGACTTAAAGTCCTCCAAACTTCAAGGGTTGGAAAGCATGATTGACTTTTCATATGATCATGACTGTCTATGACCTCTACTCATGCCATGTGGAAAATTTACTTTGCTTTACAACAGAAAGTTGAAGGAGCAAATGAAATCTGCCTTGATTTATGAGACTAGGTTCTCTGTGCAGGCTTTTGGTTGGAACCTAGCAATTAAATCAGAAAGTTACTAGAAAGGTTCCTTGATTTATAAAAGTATAAAATCACCCAAAGGAATTCTGTGTTAGAATTCTTACCATGCTTGAATTGTGATACTCCTTAGAAGGAGTTTCCAGGATGGTATTCTTTGATAGTCCTGCTGTTTTATTCTTATAAACTCAAATATGGTGTTTGACAAACATATCGTTAACTCAAACATGTCGTCCCCTTCTTTGATTGCTCAATGGCAAGGGGTCCTGATAAACTTTTAGTCTGATTTATGACAAAACAATTCTGGATGGTTGTCATAGGGGACCATGAATTTATTTTCTGTTTTAATACTTAATTCACTAGAATGAGGGTTCACTATAATATATGTATATGTGTGGAGTTATATAGTCATAAATGTAGCTACGTTTTGGTATGTGATAAAATACATTTAGTTTTTGTCATGTATAACCAGCAAAGCATTTATGCACACTACACACGAGAAGTTTTAGCATGAATTAATTTTAGGATTATGCACTTCAGCTGGTAAAAAATTAATTCAGGAATGAGTTTAGTTGTATTAAGGCATGACAGAAGAGACGGAGAATGCAGATTCATAATTTATTGCAACTGCTGGTGCCACTTAGTCATGCTTTTCAATTGTTTCGTGTAGCTACTGGAGTGGAAAGATGTTGGTGTTGCCAATCTTGCAGGAGTTATCAGCCTTATAGCTGGCCTTTTGATGTGGCTGACATCACTTCCTCAAGTGAGGAAGCTGTATTTCGAGTTGTTCTTCTACACCCATCAACTCTATGTGGTCTTTGTTATCTTCTTGGCCTTGCATGTTGGTGATTTCATCTTTAGTATAGCTGCTGGAGGAATATTTCTCTTCATGCTTGATCGTTTTCTGAGATTCTGCCAATCCCGAAGGACTGTTGACATACTTTCAGCATCATGCCTTCCATGTGGAACTGTGGAGTTGGTCCTTTCTAAACCAGGAAGTAAATATATTACTCAACAGAATTTCTCCTTTTATATACTTCATCAAAGTGCACCTTAATAATTCTTCTTTGAAAATGCAGATCTGCGGTACAATGCCCTCAGTTTCGTATTCCTTCAAGTTCGAGAACTATCTTGGTTACAGTGGCATCCATTCAGTGTTTCGTCGAGTCCTCTGGATGGAAAATATCATCTTTCTATACTCATAAAGGTTCTTGGGAAATGGACATCAAAGCTAAAAGGAAACATATCAAATATTTCTGAGGAAGAACCTCAAAAAGAGCTATGTTTCAGACCTGATACTAAGATAACAGCTTCTGTAGAGGGACCATATGGACATGAATCTCCCTATCACTTAGAGTATGTACTCTACTTACTGGATTTTATAAATGAGTATTCGGTGATTGTATCTTGGTTGCGTAACTTGTTTGATGACTTACTTTTAGTAGAGCGTATATAAAAAAAATTGGTTGGGTTGCTTTATGTCATTTGGGCTTTCGCAGAACTCACTACGTAACATTTTTATAGCCAAATTAATTTTCTAAGGCTAGTTTAACTTTCAGTTTTCCTGTTCATATATATACATATATAACTATATTTCAGTCTGGAGCCATTTGAATGAACATAACGTGATTTCCAACTTGCAATATATTGTGATTTCACAAAGTTTGCATCTGGTGCAGAAAATAAGTTTTGCACTGCTCTATGTTTCTTGGTGGAGTTCATTTTTTTAAAGTGATACTTATTTAGCACTAAGCTTAACTCTAAAGGTTTTATTTTATTAGTAAACTTACTTGGCTTCTTTTTTCTGTTCTTTTTTTGTCTGCTAGGTACGAATATCTTATTTTAGTAGCAGGTGGCATTGGGATTTCTCCATTTCTGGCCATCTTGAGTGATATTCTCCACCGCATTAGAGAAGGAAAACCTTGTCGACCAAGAAATATATTAGTTGTTTGGGCTGTGAAAGGATCGAATGAGCTTCATCTTCTTTCAACAATCGACACAGAATCAATTTGTCCCTCTTTCTCTGATACATTAAATCTTGATATTCGTATTTATGTTACTCGAGAATCAGAACCGCCATTGGTTGGTTTAGTTACATTCTCAACTGTTGTTCTTTTCTTCACTAGATGATTTTTCCCTCAAGTTCATTATAATTTAATTCTTTTCAGTTAAAGGAATTTGATTTGTTGTATTTTCAGGAAGAGGGTAAAGTTCCCAAGGCTATCAGCTCTTCTGTCTATCCTGCTGTTAATGGATGCGGCATGTCTGTCTTGGTTGGTACGGGAAATAACATATGGTCTGGAATATATGTTATCTCATCTATAGTTGGGTTTGTTATCTTAATGGGTTTGTTGGATGTGTTTTACATAAACCATTATAACATACATTCATGGTGGTATAGAGGGCTTTTATTTCTAGCGTGTATGACTGCCAGTATTATCATCTTTGGGGGTCTTGTGATTGGTTTATGGTATCTTTGGGAAAGAAAGGTTGCTGCAAGAGAGGAAATTAAGGAGAATAGAAAGCCAGTTGACAAGGAACAGCATAATGGACCAGTGAGATACCAGGATTTATATCGGGAAAGTCTTGCTAGTTCAGCAACTATTCGATATGGTAGAAGACCGGATTTTAAAGGTATGCTAGTTCTTTTAGTTCAGTAATTGTTCAATTTTATAGGATTTATATCAGGATAGTCCTGCTAACAGAAGTAACAGAAACTAACAATTCAAGACTTGGTAGTTAAACTCAGGAGTAAGTTATCAGCCTAATGGCCCTCATCAGTAAATACGTGTAGAATGGTGCTATGACAAGATTATAAAACATAGAAGATATTTTTATCCAGTACGTGTTTTGATACAGTGTCCAAGCCATGTAAGAATTCTAACATCATTAAGCATAATACCACTTTACATTTTAGTAAAGCTAACAACAACGAATTGTTTCATTGACTTGCATATTAGGAGTTGTGCATGGACATCTTAGCATCAGGGTGTATGGATTATAAAATTAAACTTAAAAGATTACTCACCTAAAGTTGCCTAGTTTTTTTAATGACTGGACTCTGCTAGTTCTAGATTACAACTTGATTATATTATATAACCCTCTAAGTTCAGCCTGATTTTCGACTCTTAAACTATTAGATTTTCAATTTTTTGGTGCAGAAATTTTTCGATCCATGTCAGAGCAGTGGGGGCGTGTTGATGTGGGTGTCATTGTGTGCGGTCCACCAACTCTTCAGACAAGTGTTGCTAAAGAGTGCAGATCAATGAACATCAGGAGAGAATATCATCATCCAATCTTCCATTTCAATAGCCATAGCTTTGATTTGTAGCCACCATGCATCATCAATCAACACATTCATGTCATGCAACAAGGACTCGGCTTGGTGTTTCTGTATGTATATATATACTTTCATGACAAGGATTTCATATGCAAGTACTGCCTTGGTTAGCATATATAAGGTGCTAAACAAGTTCCTTCCGAGAAGAAATTCAAAAGATAGTAAACCTTTTTTCATGTAACTGTAACATGTAGTAAGGCTCCTGTTCTATGTTCACATGTTTTATCTGTAATATGTAAAATGCGGTAAGGATTCTGTTGGGACTCTCCTCTGGTTAATTGATGTAAAGGTTTGAATCACCATACGCAAATGCATTGCAAATAATAAATATCAATGTCGTTATGAACCTTATATACATGTATGTACTGTGTGTTCGATGCATGATGATATACAAATGACTCGCAAAACTGGTTATGATGTGCAATTCATCCTTTTGTACTCTGTAGTATTGCCGTGGTTGAGTCTTTACATCCTTATCTTTTGAACTTGTGTTAGCTGATTTCTAGTAGTAGGGAGGGATCAGTTTTTTTTATTGACTGAGATTTTCTTTTTCCTTGATGCAAATGCAGAAATTTTAGAACTGATATCTATCAAATAAGTGGGGCTATGTTGATGATGATGTTGGTGTGATTGTGTATGGTCCTCCTCCAAAGTCTTCAGTCAAGTGTTGACAAATATTGCAGGTCCCAAGAATTTAAGAAGCAGCAATAATCAGCCACTGTTCCAATTCAACTGTCATTATTGTGATCTGTAGGCAGCTAGCTTTACGTGTATATATATAATAATAATCAGAAACTTGCATTGCAGCTGTGCAGATGTAAGTATATACATATACTACAATAAATGAGTAGTATATTTGTAGTGAGCATATAGTATAGTATAGTATAGTAGAGAGCAAAACATGAAGAAAACAAATCTGACAGCCTTGAGAGGAGGTGGAAGAGTAACATGAGAAAAGAAGCCTCATCATTGCAAATTCATAGTCATTTTCTGCTAGGCTGCTACTTAACTGAAGAAGATGAAGAAGAAGAAGAAGACTGGACTGGGCTTCAATTCAAGGCTGGTTGAGCTTTGAGGGTTGAGGAGGCTTTTAAGGCCTGACTGAGCTCAATCAAAAAGTGCCTATTTTTTGATTCACTGTATTTTGTTTGGCAAGTGGCAATGCTGCAGCACAACGGAGCGGACAGGGCACATGGAATGAAAATATGCTGGTATATAAAATAAGGGAATAAAAATAAAGAACGTTACTAAATGAATACACTAGTAATTAATATTACTAGAAAATAAATAAATAAATAAACACTAAAATATTAGGAAAAGGTGGAAAAGCAATAATGCATATCTTTGAGTGTCGGCAAGCGTTTGGTTGGGAGAGATAAGAGGAAGGTGGTAAAGGTGGGTGGCTGAGGTTGCACTTTCACTTTCATCCTCTTTGTAATTTTTTACGTTATGGATTTATCCGATTTTTCTTTTTTCTTTGATCAAATAGAGTCTGCTGAATTAATACTAAATAAGTCTGGGGGCAGTTAACCCCAAAGCATCCACAGAAAGGAAATTGTTCAAGCCCATAGGAGGGTCCAACAAGAAAATAAAATTACGGTCTTCATCAAAAAGATAATAATGTCTCATTTTAGCAAGAAAGTTAATGCAGACATTCCCTTCCTTGTAAGTATGCAGGATTAACGTGTCCTCAAAATTACTCAGAAGCATCCTGCAATCATCAATAACAGTGTCATATGGATGTAAGGACGTGTTAGCATTCTTAACAAGATGGACAAATAGAATTAGCATCAAGCTCAACAATTAACTTTTTAATGTTCTTATCCACTGCTAGATTCAGACCATCCTTAAGCCTCGAGCTCAACCAAAGTAACCGAGCTTGCCCCTAATCTCCTAGAAGAGTCACCAATCCAACTACCAAAGTTATCCCGAATAATACTTCCAGCAAGAACATGATTAAGGGAGTTCAATACAGACCCATCAGAGTTCATTTTGAATCAGCCCTCATGAGGTTTTATCCAGGCAATCTCCTTGGATATTATAAAGCAATCAAAAATAGTGGGTTGAACAAAGAAAAACTCAGCAGCTCCGGCTGTTGCTGCGAAAAACGCTGAAAAAGCAAAAGTTTTTTGACCCCGAAAGCAAAAAAGAGTTCCTATTGAGCCAAAGAGTCCAACATACTGAATTAAAATGGATAGGGCAAGGAATATCATGGTTCGAAAGGAAAGGAGAACATGGGTTCTCTTTAAGCCACTGCTCAATAGGTTTGTCAAAAGCTAGAAGGGAGGAATGAGGAAACAGATCTCGAACCTTCTTAGCAACACGACAATCCCTTAAGATATGGATAGAAGTCACACCCAAATCACACACATCACAAGCTAATTTTCTTGATCTCGCTCACATTAACAATATTGAGATTATAAAATAAAAGATATGAAGCAAGCCAAGTATATTATTGTATTATAATTATACGTAAGAGTAGCAACAATCATCAAGGGGTGTGGTGGGATGATAACGATTACTTCTTCATTTACCATAATTTTCATGATACAAAAAACCTTTAAAATTCAATAGAAAATAAGTTTTTTCAGCACGAGTACAGATCAGTAAGGTGAAATATGAGATGATCCAATAAAGAAAGAGAAGAGTAT
>JAYMTT010001045.1:0-10597 GCA_036898025.1 Hypseocharis bilobata
GCCAAGAGCACACTGTAAACAAAATGAACCAAAGACACTGAGGGAGCGTTCGTATAGCCTTTTTGAGTTGAAATCTTATCAATTCAAATGTAGTGTTTTGAAATCTCATTATTTCAATTCCTTTATTTTATTTTTCTAAACGAATGTTGCCTGAGAGTAATTGAACTCTTTCAGCCTTGGCAAACAAAGAACACATAATCCTCAATTAGCCATCAGTAATCACTGTCTGCAGACAACTAAGGACCGAAATAAGACTTCTATGTAAAACAAATATGACATTACATATATAAATGAGAATTTTTCTGAAACGATATGATAGATACATATTCACCAAACCAGGAGAGAACTATCAGAAGCAGTGCATGAGATAAAGATGATAGACCGTACAGAGAACCAATTGTAATTCATTGGCAATCATCAGCCTAACCTCATTCCTTTTAATGGTCTAATGCCACGAAGCAGCTCCTAGAGGTCAATCACATCAACATTCTTGTTTTCCTCTAGATGACAAAAACCAAGACAAATAATTCATCTCCATGAGCCATATCATATACTAATATGTAATAGAAGCATAGCTTCTTAAATTTTTTATTCTTTTTTTTCTTTTGGGGGCAGGTGGGTGTCAATGGTTAACTCGATAACTCCTTATCAATTCTGAAATATTCATAATTTTTCATTTATGAGAATCTATCTTAATTACATGTCTTATTATCAATCTTTTAACCCTTAAATCTATCTTCCTGAGAAATATTCATTCATCAAATAGTGTATAATAAGCATTAAAATAAGTATTGTTTTATGATCAGGTAGAAGTTATTGCTGTTTAAGTTTTACTTCATTTTAGGACTAAGGCTGATCAGGAACATTTATCTACATAATCAAAGGCAAACTATTTTTAATGCGAATCTTTACAAAACAACTCAGAACAAAGGACATTTAACAGATCATGGTGAGACATTGTAAAAAATGTTTCTTTTTGGCAATGGTGCTCTTGATCTACGTACAGAAGTAAATAAATAAATTACAATTTGAAGTGTTTTGATTAATTATTACAATTTAGGATGTATTAAATTTTATTTAAAAGAAAATTGTTTTAGCACATTTGACTGTAAGGCCCCAAGCCAATAGCCTTAACTTCCAATTGTTCACCACCAAACACCAAATTACATTATAATACAAGTCCACTAAGACAATCTGATTGCAGAATCTAAGCCTGCTTACAGAAGTAATTACATCACATACCTTCTGGTTTTAACTTAATTTTAGCAAGAATCTTTACACACGTGATATCCAAACCAAATATCAAAGGCCAAAAATAGGTAAGAAAGAAAGAAAGAAAAAGAACTCTTTAAATGAGCTATGCAGATAGATACCTTAAACCCTATGATGCCACACCAAATTCTAACCAAACCATATTTTGATATTACAGAGAATAATCAACAAAAATTTGAGAGAAGGTAACAGAAGTGAATAGAATAAAATAGTTAGGACGAGAAAGACAAAGTGAGCTAGACAACAGGAAAGAATAGTCTGTTGAATTCATTTTGACAATAGCCAATAGTCTCAAAATAAAGCCTAGCACCTCAATGAACAATGGACTAAAAGCCCGATAATATTCTTGTGTAAATTTTGGTTAATTGCACTTTGCACCCCTGGAATTGCAGCCAAACTACAATCCTTACTTTGTATTGCAAAAAATGGCACATTCCACCCCTGGGCTTGGGTCATCGGGCAAATACGCCGAAGCAGCAATGGATATCGGTACGGAACTTCTTGATATTATTCTCACGAAAGGAGATTATGGTGCCAAGAACTTCCATTTTGGTGCCTTCATTGCACCACTAATTTAAACCAACTGAAACCCAATAGTCACACCACCTCAGAATGTTCAATTTCTCTCACCTTGAGTTCATGACAGGAGCCCAAGCAAGATCACTCACCTCACATACAACCCAAAAATAAAAAATTATGTAGAATAATAAAATAACCTTAATTTTCCCTATTGTCATACTTTTAAGGAATCAAACGATCTAGGTAGTTTCACCTATGGCATCTCTAAATTTTTCTCAGGAATGGGCCGAATGGCTAGGGAGGTTCAGGGTTATCTCAATAAACCATGGAGATAATCAAATGTGATTTTTAGTACAGCAATTTTGAGTTACATTTTCAAAGCTTCTATTCAACATCCATGCAACAGCTACGTTCTCACAAGGAGTACAATAAAACTGAACAGGACTATATACTTGTTATCTAAGATGTTGCCGAGCTTCCTTACCAATATTTTTGATGTGGCTCCAGCTCTTGTTAGCCTCTTTGTGCTTGAAGTGAGTATGCTCTAATGTCATAACTCTTTCATTTCAACCAATTTTTTCCTCTCTTTTTTTTTTATCTAAAACTCAATTAAAAGATTCAAAAAGAAAGATCACAAGCAGCCGGTGTTTTATACGTGCACATCCACCAGTCATTTCTAATGAAAAACAAATAGCATGACAGAAATGAACTGAAAATTTGTAGTTTCATTTAATATGAAGGACCTTTAGTCAGGAATTGTAACAGTCAAGCACAGTACCTTCTCTTTCTTCCGCAAAGCTATATAAACTTGCATCTCTGTTTGCAGCCTGAAAGCATACAGGAATTGTTAAAAACATCAATTTCTTACCTGCCAATTACAGCATACAGCATCAATACCTTTTCTTCTGCAATAAAATAGAGTTCAATGCCTTTTTATGGAGAGGAGTGAAAAGAGAGAATATATGGATCCAGTGTCTTGTCCTCTCTTCAACTGAAAGAAGAACTGGAAATAAATCCTCTGCAAGAACAAGCTCCATGTTCTGGGACCTAACAAGCATAAATAATGATTATATCCTACATAATGAGACCTGGATATGATTGAAGAAGATAGAGGGTGCTAAAAGACCAACCTGAACTCCTTACAATCTTTGTCATAGCAAAGCATCAAAATTTTACATGGTATCTGTTCAAGGTAGTCAATTGTTGCCTTACAACCTTTAGAACACCTGTTACAATAATCTCGGTAGACTTCTAGCAACTTCTGCAGAGCCTTCTTTCTAACAGATATCTGTACCAAAAAAGGAAGAAGAAAAAAAATAAAAAAAAAAACATGAATGGGATAACAGCTTTAATTGCAATCTGGCAAAAAAAGCTTGCAAAGGCAGATATACCTTCTTATCCCGAAGCCTTTCAGTAGCTTGACATATTAGTTTGGGAGGAATAAGTTCAAGGTTACACCTGGCTATGTCACAAGCAACAATCACTGCCTGTATTCTCACTTTCTCATCATAATCTAATAATCGACCTTCAAGAGCAGCTGATCAGTTCACAAACATGGGTTGTGTAAATTAGACTCTGATGATTGTAGAATCAAGAGACATGCTACATTTTTAAAAGGAAATGGCATATAGAGTATGAAAAGCATTTGTAAAGCTTACCAAGAACTTCATTTGCCCCAGAGGGATTCACCATGTAACAAGCTTTAGCACATTGTATAGCACTAACTCTGACTTCTGCAGACTTATCAGAGAACCTTCTAACGAACTCTATGAAAAGATCATGATAGTTTTTAGCAAGATGGTGTTCAGGAAGTGCAATAAGCTTTCCAATTAAATTAACAGCTTTTATTCGGACATCAACCTGATCGGTCTACAAATGGAAGTAAGGTTAGTTAGTGAACACATAATATGAACTTGAAAAGGATAGGGAAGCAGAAAATTTTCAAAACAAGAACATGAGGCCCTCAACATACATCTACTGTCATTTAAATGAGATGATATGAGGAATTAAAATCAAGACAACAGAAGAGGAAAGAAAGATGTACCAGTAACTCTCGAATTAAGTTTGGAATGACAGGAAGAAGCATTTGAGGGGCACACTGGAAAATTTTAAAAATAATTTCATGGTAAAATTCTTTGAGCTCACTCACTACAGCATCTCTGTCCACGATACAAGATGTTAAAAATGTGCAAACAAATGGCTCAAGCTTTTCCGCACAGGATTGGATGACAGAATCAGCAAGCTGAGATGAAGCAGAGGCGCCCTGTATTGAACATACGCAACAAAATAGAATTCAGGAGGAAAGCATGTTAAATTTTGATATCAGGGAGGCTCATAAATCATTAAGTACACATAAGTACCTTTAGTTTTTCCTAAACATACACATCCCTAAATGTTCATTACATTACATATTTACAACCAAAAGCATCTAGTATATGATTAATTTTTTGGAAAACTCAGTGTTAAACATTTTCTCAGTAAAGCTTTTTGCTTGCCTTTACCAGCTATAGTAACATTCCTTTTAATGTTCGTGCAGAGAAAAGAGACACAATAACCAGTTCTAGCTAAAAGGAGCCAACATGAAGGCTGAAGCACAAATCCAGAAAAAAAACCAAGAAATGCATAGAGGCTTCTCCACCGAGTAGTCTTGCAAGTTTAGATTTTAGAATTTCAAATAGAGTATCACTTAAAGGAAACATATCTTTTTTATCCAGGACTTTTACTAATATTCTACCACCTCACTCCATAGATATGATCTATGTGCTATTAGAGGCATAGCATGCTCATTAAGGAAAGGCATATTGGTGTATAAAGAACAAGCACACAAAACTGAAGTGTTATAAGCAAATGGTGCAGGCTTTTCCTATCTTTTTTTTTTTTTCTCTTAGTAAAGCTTTCCAATTAGATTGGATTATGCAGTATAGAATGGCCAACATCTAAGTCAACAATTGTATTCCAAAAATAAGGGTAAAAAAATATCCTACCCTCAAAGAAAATAAACAAACTCTGCATCTCCATGATATATGGAGTTTAAACAAAAGAAACAGGAGATCCAGTTGATGACACAACTATAGTATTGTCAGAGAAGTGCACCCTTTAACTGCCTATCCCAAAGGAGATGAGCTCCAGGCCAACCAAGAAGTATTGCTAGTCAGAGATAAGAGTCCATGGTAGTTT
This sequence comes from Hypseocharis bilobata, assembly GCA_036898025.1. Classification (NCBI taxonomy): domain Eukaryota; kingdom Viridiplantae; phylum Streptophyta; class Magnoliopsida; order Geraniales; family Geraniaceae; genus Hypseocharis; species Hypseocharis bilobata. The sequence goes on from JAYMTT010001045.1 coordinate 4,969, forward strand.
ACCAGATCATCACTATCTTATTTTGGTATAGAATTTGGATTAAGAGGTTTCTCAAGTGCATGATATGTTCGTAGATTTAATGGAGTGCACGGTAGTAGCTGTCAACAAGTCATATTGATTGGTCTAGTTGTGCAGCTTTGGTATATAGTTATATTTTTTTTTTACATAAAAGAAGATAATATATTAATAAGATTAGCAAACAAGTACATAGACAAGGACAAGATGTCCTCAACAAAAAGAAAAACAAACAGAGGAAGACATCAAAACAGCCTTCCAATCCCTTTCAATATCTACTAAAGATATGCCCGTAAATAAACCCAAAGTAGCGGCCCAAACCCAAAGAGATGCAAAACAACCCTATCCAACAAAAGATTGACTATCGTAAACTTATCCTCAAACAACCCAATCATGTTATGTATCGAATTTTGAATAAGAAGCTGTATTTATGTACATCTATTATAGAAATTTCATTTACTAGGGAATCCTTAATGACTTATTAAGAACAAAATAAAATAACAGTCAGCATGACTACAATTTTAGAGAAACAGGCCCTACAGAATTGCTTCAGCGACTAGCACTCTGATAGCATATGGCTTCCATGTCTGCTTTATACTAAGCATTTCAACAGCTTCAGATCAGAAGCAGAATGTGCTACTTAAACCTTAACAGAAACCCCTTTTCTTAGACAATTACAACTTTCTAAATCTATATATTTTAAATATGTTTTACATCGGCAGCATCTCAATGATCTGTCTAATGAGAGCATCAAATCTTCATCAACTCTTCTTAACTCAGACCAGTAGACCACTGCTGAATTTAACCCTCCATTGTCTGCCTGTCACTACATAAAACTAAACTAAATCGCTGCCCATTAAGATATCAAAAGATAATAAGGAACTAATTCTTAATAGCTCCACCAAACTACCAGCTTAAATTAGTCTAGAATAACCCCCCTCATGCTCCCTAGCAGCCTCATCCACTCAAATGAGTCCCAATCTTCCAAGGGAGCAACCATCAAGTTGAGTTTAAGAAAGCCAGACAGGAGATTTCCTGACTACTACATGTTCGAACCATGTAATTTAAGAGAAAAAGGAGCTGCTTTCGTATCACGAATAAGCATCATGAACATCTTCTGAATAAATAACCATAATGAAGTCAAAAGGCTTGCGTGATTGCACAAAGATCTTATAATTATGGAATTTAGCCAGGATAGTGTGACTTTAAAAGGCATTTGCCTTTTGTTCGCCTATGAAGTACATAAAAGGTGAATTTTGTCATTCAAGTAATACATGAAACAGCTACCAATCAGGCACTCAGAGCGCTATGAAGTCTCAGCTATAAACCCTGAGTTACTGCACTGTGAATGATAAAGTGGTCCACAGTTTCACTGCTCCCTTTATGCATCATCATCATCACTAATCATGAATAAGGATAAGTTCGGGTTTTGTCATTGAAAGCAGAAAACACTGGAGAATAAAGATAATCTTTGTATGGTGCACTTGTCTAAATTCAGACCTCAACCTTCATAGATGCCCAGACATTTACATTCAAAATCATTGCAGAAGGAAGAAAAGCTCAAACAATTATGTAATAAAGAATTGGAAGGAAGCGCCTGTCAAATCAACACTATGGTAGATCATTCAACATCTCTTGTCTAGCTCAAAAGGAAACAAATATAATATCGCTTTGAATAAGAAACTACACAAGGGATCACAGATTTCCTACTGACTTAGGAAAAATAAATAAATAACATCATTGAAAGCTTCATCTTATCTAGTGAGATGAGACATGCAATGCATCAATTTTATTATAAGAAGTCGAGACAATATGTCCCTGATATGCTTTGATAAGTAATGATACAGGATAAACATATCTTACGAGTGGAGTTGTCCCTCAACCTCTTTAGCCTAGGGCTACCAATCAATGAGGTTAAAAGTGGAGGGGATTTTAGTGTTACCATGTTCTTAATGATTTCTGGAATTTTATGGATAAGGGACTTTTACATATCAATGTTATGTTTGCTTCCCTTTAAGCTATAATTTAGATAAAGACCTAGTACAAATACACACACACGTTTATAATATATAAATTATTACAGGCGTATTGTGTGCTATATTTTTCAATATTTAACGTAACATCTATCTATGTAACCTTATCAGCATATTGCTTACTCATAGGTCATACTAGTGCTTCATTTGATAATACATCCAAGAAATTATGAAGAAAAGGGAACCACAAACGAGGTAATAGCAAACAGAAAGATCCATTCTCAACTTTCATTTGGGCTGTACACATGAGATATGATCAATCAATTTAATCAACCCCCCATGAAGATATATCATTGTATAAACCTAACAAATTTACAATGCTAGTCCATATGTGTGCGTATACATATATATAATAACCATGTACCGTTTCCTGCATACCAAATGAGCTTGGCATTGTTTCCAAAATTTAAACATGATTATAGTCCAATCATGAAGCATTTCCAGAATGTCGCAAAAAGGAATTTCATATCTTTCTACACTTGCTTCAACCACTTTCCAATGACATTGCTCCAGATAATATGAAGCCAAAACAAAAGACATTCTACCAACACTTACCTTTCCCTTATTTACAAGGTTCCGCAAAAGCACATCCAAAAGTAGCTCAGAAGCTTCCTCATTTAGAATATGTGTCATTATAGACAAAATGTCATCAATCAAACTTTGTTGATGATGTTCACTATAAAGAAAGAAATACAATATATCGTCATTTCACTGCTTAACAAAACTAAAATTGACAAACAAACCAATTAGAGTATTGAATAAATTAATTAAAATAGGCTAATTACAGTGTACCGTCACAATGTAAAAAGAATGAGCTAAGGTTGATGCATAAAGGGTGCATTTGGCGAGGCATAAAAATAAAAAATATGATTGTGAATTAGCCTCTTCTATATTTTCTTTTTTGTTTCTATGAATTTGCTTCAATCTGAAGCTTACTGAAACAGCTTATAGCATTATGTACTTATTTATTGGTTTTAACAAAATTTTGAAATGAATATTTTATTCTTCTAGAATAAGCTGCATCAAATGCACTCAAAATCACCCTTCAGAGCTCCATGATTTCCTCAAAAGCCAGTAAAATGTCATGATTTAATGGAAGATTAAAGCTATGTTAAGATTTAATTATAGCATTCATCCTATGTTTATGTCAGTAAAATAGAAAGCTTGTTAAGAATACAAGTAAGCAGGTTCTAATGGTCAGAGTTGTGAAGCAAGAATCAATTTCAAGTAGATTCACATCTTAACATATAATTGTACTTGGATCACCCTACTTTGGTCAGATAACTCCAGTTTGCATTACAGGACATGAATAAACTAATAAAGCCCTTGTTGTAGGCTCAATCTGTTTCATGGAACTTCCTCGAGAAATATCTTTTTGTAAACATTTTCCAAGAAAATGGTTAATTTCTCAACATTTGGCCAGAACAGAAACACTGTCAAATTGGGGGTCACAACTTCCTCTTTTGAAAACAGAAGATTGCTCTTGAGAGACGATTAGAAAGGAATTTTTTGGGCTCACCAGGAAAATGGTTTCTTTTAACTAATTCCTTTAATCACCAAATAAAGAAAATGTTAACCTAGAAATTATTTTTCTGTGAAACAAATAAAGCGTTAGTTCTCTGGTGCCCGGTACAATCAATTATCAACAGGCAAAGTAGTATTTCCACTTAAGACAACACGCACAAAAAGTACCTAAGAAATGCTTAAAGAGAAAGAGTAAGTCTTGACCTCACGACAGAAAAGAGAATCTTGAAGAGTTCAAGAACAAGATCGCGACAGTCATAATCCAGCATTATCACACAGCACCTACATCGTGCAACAGTCTGTAATATTTTAACCCTCCTCGAAAAAAGAGTACTTGTTGTATCAGCTAGCTCCCCAAATACACTGAGAATAAGTTTAAAAATGTCCTGCAGTTTTATTTATTGCATAATCAGTATGCAACAAAAAGCATATGAGACAAACCACAAGGACACAGATGTAAATTATGTATACATTGATGTACTTACCCGATATTTATCTCCAAAAGGTGGTTCAGGTGCCAAGACCCTAAAAATTTCAGTGACACAAATGGCCACCAGAAGTTTAACATCCTTATCTTTATGATAAAGCAGGCTATGATCAAGAATGGGTTTACAAAAAGGCTTAATGGCAGCCTCTAACTTTCTGGAAGCTTCTGAAACAGAAGGCTGTTCTAACTGTGACAAAGTATTGGCAGCTTGCTGCAGAGACCGAAAAATACAACACATGACACCATTAATCTTACGGAAACTGAATTGCAGCATAGACACCCAACTTAATTATATAAAAGGACCTTGGACACCAGCATACAAGTAATTCGTAATAACCCAGAAGAAGTAATGTTAATAACACAACTAGCACCTTTAGATCGATGTGAATTACTAAATGGACACTTCTGGTTAAAAGTGAACTTGAACAAGAAAGAGAGATGGCAAGAGCATGCCAAAAGCTTAAGTGACACATGAAAGGAGTACTGTGTTTGACAGAAACACTGTTCCTTTCTTGAAATCCTACAGTTAAGCAACCCATTAAAAATAATCAAACCAAAATTCCAGAAAATTATCCACCATCCCCATAAGCTAGCAATTCAAAAGATAAGGACACGCACCATAAAGGTACGCCCACTCATAAACAATGACATTTAAACTCATGGGCACTAACACTTGTTGATATTTTAGTGTACAAAACCCTTACGGCAAAGAACAAGGAAAATCTAGTCATGCCACCCAAATTTGCCACCATACCCACTCAAAAAAATAATGTAAAGCTTGTTTGTCTTAGAACATAATGAGCTAACTTGCTTGTCTTAAGACGAAATGAGCTTCAGTTCACCTCCTCAATCCCACATTCTAAGAACAAACAGTCGCAAGCAAAACTAGCAATCATCACTAGCATGGCATCCCTCCATTTGGTTACCCAACAAAAAGTACCGAAAAACTGCTAAATCAATTCTTTAGAAGCCATTTTTCTTACTTCTAAAAGCTAAATTCGACTTGGAACCAGAAATGGTGCTTCTCGAATACTAAAAAAAATACTGTAAATAAAAAGGCGTCAACAAACACAATCATCATCTACGCAGTAAACTTTCCTATGAAACAAACAGAAGGCAAAGAAATCATGGAAAAGGTGTGCGTGAGCGTGAGTGGAATGGGCATACACGGAGGGATTTGACGAGGAAGTCTTTGTTGGGGTGAGTTTGGCGGGCGAGTTGAGAACCTATTCCGGAGATGAGTTGCAGTTGCAGTTGCAGAGCGGACTCGTCCATTTGAGGGGCACTGAAGGAATCGATTCGAAATCGAAAACCCTGGAAATAGGGACAGCAAGAGGAGCAGCTATGAGGATTTTGGTGGGTTTGGTGGTTAAGGCATTTGCTCAAACGCTATGTGTCGAGGATGCTGCCAATGTGGGTTGTCATTTGAGCAGACTAAAAGTGGGGGACTCGGGATAATTCTGATTTTCAGAATGGAGGCTCCCGCTATGTGACGACTGACGAGCCCGGCGGGTTTTTATTTTTTATTTTCTTTGAATTTTTTTTTCTAGGGAAATTTAAAATCAAGAGT
>JAYMTT010001046.1:0-10590 GCA_036898025.1 Hypseocharis bilobata
CTCAACTATGAAACCCTACATTTAATTATGTATTAGGTAGTTTGTATCACGTCATCATGCTGATGTGGTGATACTCATGAATAAACAGATGACACGTGAAAAACTTATCAAATATATCACTCATATTCAGCCAGTGAATTTGTGTACCTAAAAAGTTCATTAGATAAGTTGTACACTTGTAATATATCGGTTTGCTTACAGCAATACTAATTGGATTAGTTGTGGATGGAGGTAGCCATATATGTAAATATTGCAAAGACATTCATTAGACTACATTTGGGAAGAGATATCTTGAGCTTTAATCTCAAGCTCCAGCATGCCCTTAGAAAAGGTGAAGAGATATCTTGAGCTTGTTCTGTCTCCATTTAGGAAGCTGGTAAAATGATCTCTTCGTCATTCCAAAATTCTCTTCAAACTCTTCTTCTGATAAATATGCCTAAAATAGCAAAAATTCTAGGATTACATTTTATAGACAAAATGAGGCTAATCCTTAGCATAAATGGAAAAAAGGCCTGAATGATGGAGTACCTCTCTTTTGGTTACATCTATGTCTGTTACGGGGTCACTTGAAACTATTTTCAAACGTTCATAAGGAAATATTAGCGAGTTCACACCAGCCTCACTTCCATCAACCTGATCGGAACCTGCATTCTCAGAAGGGAAGCTTGGCTCCACCACTGGGGAACCTGCAGAAACCAATGTTTTATCAGCAAAGGAAAATTTTCTTGGAGAAATGACTTTGTTAGTCCAAAAGAAAGGACACTGTAAATAGTTAGGAAAAACACAAGATTAGCAGTTAAAAAGGAAACTATTCACCCCATTCTCTTTCTAGAAACGGCAAGAATAAGATCTTATTCCACCAGTTTTGAGTGGTTATAACTCAATTTGGAGTTCGCAAGATAGAAAGGTCAAACTAGTTAATAGAAGTCAAAATCAATCATCTGAGTAGATTTTAACTATAGGCATGTAGCTTATTATCTAAAGGATCCTTCATACTTGTACTGTTCTGCCATGAGAGCAGGAAACTAAGCTTATTACTTCAGAAATGAATTTAAGGATGCTTCATTACCAACACTGCCATGATCTGGAGAAGACCCTGAAAAGAGCTTCCTGACAATCGGCGTTTGGCTGGAAACTAACTGAATGTCTGGAGATTTAGGGTTGGAGCCTGAAACACTGGATATAGAAGATACACTTTTTCCCCGCCCGTTGGAACTTACTGATTTGCTTCTCAAACCGTCTGGGGTAGTCTCCCGGGAATACACTTTCCTTGAGATTCTCATAGGTACCTGAAAGTTAAGTGGAAAAACATGACTGTGATTAGTTTATAGGATAGTAGTTTATTAGTTTGTGTATCACTAAAGGTAAACCAAGTATGATACTGAAATCAGTTTGATTTTTCACATTGTGAAGGATCATGGACTAGACTACCTCATAGTAAGAGATCATAAATGTAATGCTGTAAACAGATGCGAAGATAATGCTGACTTGTATCGTTATTTGGCTATATTGGTGGTTATGCTGTGGGTTTTATAAAAAGAAAAACTTGTCTAAAAAGAAGAAAACGAAAAGAAACAGAATCAAATTGAGCATGAGAAAACTAAGACATGTAGCACTAAGGATTATTAAGTTCGAAAAAAGCTTCATGGTAGTCACTTACTTCCATAGTTTGTGCTTTTCCCTTCAAGATGGCAAGCTTCCGCTCAAATGAATTACCGTGCATCTACAAGCATCAAGATATACATTCGAATCTTGATCAAATTGTTAAGAAAACCTGGTGATGGCATATTTATATAACAATAATCAAGGAAAATTTTCATTGACTACATAAATAATCCACTTACATTTGCTTTTGAGGAATCCCATTCAAAGAAACGAGTGAAAAATGGTGGCTCATGCCCTTCTGTAATAACATATATAGGAGTCTCCAAGGATAATCCTTCAACCAGTATGTCTGTCTCAAGGAATTTCTGCCAATTCAAAGTACAACTATAATTTGAGAATATCTAGACGAAAAGTATGAAATATGCAAGCTATTTACAGATCTTACATCTAAACCAAAGCAAATGGAAACCCCGATACATGTGAAACCTTATAATTGGATAGGACTGAAATGATTTTGACCTACACGAAACATGAGACCAAGAACAAATACCTGAATGCTAACTAAACATAAGATTAATGCCATATGGGCTGTCAAGAGTTCTTGTCACCCTACTTCGAAAAACTGAATATTATCATTTTAAGCAAATCCCGTGAAATAATTCCTATAACGTGGTTTGAATGTATTATGAACACATGCTGCACAGTGGGTGCATTGGAGTAACCAAGAAGAAATAACTTACCTGACCAAGATTAAGGGCTTGTTAATTTGAACTAATGTATTATGAACACATGTTTAAAGCATGCATAGTGGGTGCATGGGCCGTGACATATAGTAACCAACAAGGAATAACTTACTGACCAAGAGTGAGGGCTTGTTGATTTGAACTAATGCTTGAATGGCGTCCAATCCAAACATATAGTTCTCTGTGGCAGTCTAGTACCATAACATCTTCAGTAGTTAAATCATCCTGTGTGAAGTTGTATATCTCCTTCACCTGAAAAATTTTAAGCCCGCACAAAAATTATATAATATCCCGACCTAAAAGCTGTTTATATGCAATTGTTTATGAAAGTCTACAAATATAACCTAAAACTTGAACCAGGTTTTAGCATTATGTATTTTACACAATAACTATGCAAACAAAATAGGTCTTCAGAGTCTGACCTATCAGTCAGAAACTGCAAAATATGAAGTTTTCAGGATTCAGGCTGGTCAGTCAGAACTACAACAAGAAATCATTCTAGGATCACGCAAAACGTTATATCTGCATAAATTATTGCCTTCTGTATGAAGTTCAGTTATAATTTTGAGTTGTGCTTTCATTAGTTTTTTTTTCCTCCAAACCAGTGAAGAAGAAAAATTCATTTTGGATATCTTGGTAGTCATGATTTTATGAACTGTGTCTAATAAACTGCCTTGGATAGCATCATAGTACTATTTCTCTTTCTTTTTTAATCTTAGGCAATGCAATTGAGTAGAAAAGAGCCCACGACCTCAAGCCTCGAAACAGGAGCAGAAGCAATCCGACCAAAGACCATTGGCTCAAGCGATGCTGCTAATTTTTCAGTCAATGGACGGCTCATTGCGGTCAAATACACAAAATCTTTCAATGAACTTAATGACTCTGGACCAATAATTAATTCATGGACACCACAGAAGAAAAATCATACTTCCCTATTGTAGATGTAATTCGCAGTTCAAGCCTGTCATGGTTCTGGAAAATTGGCAGGCAAGTTAATAGTCAGTAATGATGGAAAACAGCATTTGATATGGTCTAAAAGGGCATGTCTTCCTAGCATCTGGAGGAGAACCTTGGTCAGAGCCTTACTCAAATGTCCCAGTGCTCAATTCAAACTGTAAAGCACTCCTATGTCACCATATAGAATGTGCAAGTTTTATAGCAACCAGAAATAGGATATTATTGATTTATTTATACTTTCTTATGAATCTATGAATGTATATAATCTTATTCCACAGCATTTCAGACTGATTTTTACATCCATAATATCCTCAAGGATATTAGACAGGAGCACTAGGTGTTGACCCAAAAATGCAGTTGGCCCATCCCTGCAACTGTTAAAATTTTCAGGATCACAAGGTGATACGTCTCATGACCGAAGTTGGGTTTCATTTTCTATATTTCAACCTATAACTCTCAAAAATAAAATTGATACTAAGTGAAAATTTAAGTTTGTAGTAACTAGTAACATACAAACTGAAAGTTTTTGCTAAAAGACCATTTTAACCATAAAATTGTTCTTTGCCAAGTTTATAGTATACATCATAGAGGTAAAGTAACTAATGAAATGCATGCATACTGAACTGTTGAGATGCGTACCTTCAAGTCACCTGTAGCAATTCCGACCAAGTAGCAAAAGACCGGAACCCACCATTAGATATGCTTTTACAGGCTTACAGCCATTTACAGTAGGGATAGTTCTGAACCAAGAAAGAGTGACATCATCTTTCAAGAGAAGAAATTTTAAAAGAAAGGTTAGTTTACCTACCTTCAGTACAGGTCAATGTAAATAAATGTGGATCTTCTGCTGATCCTTTAATCTCCTTTTCTCTTGGATACTCTGCCTTCCCACCAAGTGCATTCCAGAAAATATCAGGTTCACTCCCTTCCCTCACTGATATCGGTTGCCATGTTGGCTGTATTTTCAATATCAATATTTTGTTTCATTTTATTTCATGCACATAAACAATTAACAAATGATTCTAATACTGTATCCAAGTTCAAAGGAGACAATTATATACATTTATCACTTCCAGCATTCTGTCGAGAAGATCATGGTCTTTGGTCAATGAAAGATTCCCAATCCAAGTAAAGACGGAAGACCCAGTTTGCAGGATGTAACAATAGGATGAGTTCAGGGAGCTTGAAACCTGAAACAGATTATTTCATAGTCAATCAATACTCAGATTGAGGGGCATACGCCATTACCAACTTTCATTGGTTGGTACTAACTTATTAGTGCTATCACCATCCTACAAAACAACGGTCTGCACTCGATATTTCTAGATCGTGAGAGAGCATAATGAACCCAGACTTCATGCTTCCTACTTAACCCAACAGAAAAGAGCCTTAGCCAACAACAATGTTAGCAAGGGTTCGAATTGAAGTCTAAGGCGTCTTCAACTAAAGTATGAATGCAAAGCCTCATACTTTTCCTTGATCTGAACTGTTGCAACCTAGTAGCCCATAGCACAAAAATAATATTAACAAACATGAAAAACAGGGCATGCACAAATCGTGTATGGAACATGGTGTTAACAGGTAGTCAATTCATCATAGTAACATAAGTTGTGGAACAGTTAGCATATTATCGCGTTTAATGATCCCATTAAACTGGCAGTGCAAGTAATGATCATGGTATATAATAGCTGATCCCTAGAAAGATATAGACCGTGTGGAAATCTTTTTTCCTGTTTTTATGACACACCTCACTTACAGCCCAGGGAATATTGGATAGTGTTAGGCACTTATAGACATTTATCGTGGTGTCAAAAACAGATATGAGCATCAAATATTATGACCTCACAAAATGAACAGTCACAAGCTTATTATAATTTTGTGTGTGTGTGTGTGTGTGTGAGAGAGAGAGAGAGAGAGAGATGCAATTATACAGATCCCAGCCCTCAAACTTACTTGATCAACTTGGATGGCTTGCATGTTATGTGGACTGGTCCCTTGAACTCGAAAGAGTGCTGTCTTCGTTTCATCAAAAGTTTCATCTGTAATACTTTTATCTCTTATGAGTCTCTTGTACCTTGTACTCATACCTCCCTACAAGGCAAGAAAGGAAAGCAGAAGGATGAATCAACTTTAACTATTGATTAACTCATTAGACAATAAGCTGCACGGGCAGAAACTTGAAGCTTGTGAGTGTGAGGTACAAACCTTGAAAACAATTAGGGTCTGGAGAATCAAGAAAAACTGAACTGGCTCCTTATCCTCGATAACTTGAGCCTGAACTCAAAAGGTGGGAGTTAAAATGAGAGAAAAGCCATTTGCTTGAATGATGAAGAAAAAGCAAGTCAATAGCTAACATGTTGCATCAGGTTAGACAGCTGAAGTATTAGTGTGCTATAATACCTAAAGAGTATTTGTGTAATTGTATATCTTATTACTCATTATAAATAAGAGCATTAACCCAATAAGGGTCAAGCCTGCCAAGTATTATCACAATAATTCTTCATGAAGTAACAATTTTCATGGTTGAATATGCGTTTGATAAATCTTGCATTTAAGCATAAGCATGCCAAACAGAACTAACCACAACTGGATTCCCCCTGGTTGAGTCAACAAGGACCTTGATATGGGAGATAGCATCAACTCTATCTTCCTGAAAGAAGAATAAGATAAAGAACATGAGAGAAAAGATGTGATTTAAAAGTTCAATAAGGGATACCAAAGCGGAGATTTAAATGTTTATTGGGATAAAGTAAAAACAGAATTGTTATAGATTCCAAGAGGGTAGATATAATTTAGCAGTGTAATAAAGGATATTGAAGCAAAGACTTAATGTTGATTCAGATGCACTAAAAAGAGATTTGTTATAGATTCTAGGAGGCTTACGTGATAATAAATAAGACACTAAGTACTCAAGTTTTCCAAATCCAAATAACGAAGTATCAGTTTGCAATTAAAGCAGAAAATAATTTTGGGGATACCGACCATAACACTCGCACGACCAAGCCATGCATAAAAGATATTCTCATCCCTTCCATTTTCAGGATATGTATACTGCACAATGTAGCAATCCCCACTGAAAAGCTTTGTCTGTTCCACAACTGGAAGAAGGGATAGTTCATCACCATTAACCCGCCAAACCTGAAATGTTAGGATTGCATCAAGCCATCAACACAAAGTATAGGACCATATAGAAGCTCACAAGCGTTCTTTTTCAGTAGGATACTACTTTAAGCATGCCCCTGCAGTTTATGTATGGTTGGCAGTCTTCTTCAGGGAGCTCCTTCACATCATAACCTTGGTTCTTGAATATAGCTGAAAAACGGAGGTGAAGTGAAAATGATAAGTACTAAGAGAACAAAAGTACTATTATAGGTACTGCTAGGTTTTTTCACAACTTTGTTATGGGATGCAACCTGCAACTTTTTCTCGACCTTCTTCATATAGGTTGGCCTCCACTGTTTGAGGCCAGTTATCAAAGTATGACTTGAATTTGGCAGTTTCTAATCCTTCAGTTAAAAGGGTAAGATAAGTCTCAGTTGACCTGCCCTGAGTTCTGAGGAAATTCTGTAAATAAGAAGCCACTAATCAGTTCTGGAACAATGCAAATGGACAGGCATAATTTGTATTATGCATCAACAAATCTAGCCTTCCATGAATGCACCAAAGAAGCTCCATGAATACAACAAACTTCCCAATTTTTCTTTTTCACATATTTAAGCTGCAAGTTATTTTATTTAAGTCTTATTAGTGGTCACTCCACGCAAAGATGTTGGCGGTTAGGACCATATTGAAATCGCCCTTCTGAAGCCACCATTTTGGTGGGGCCAGTAGTGGATATGTGCTGTTCTATTCACTATGGCATCTCATTCTTGTCGGTCAGCAAGGCCTTACAAAGCCACTAAAAGTAAGTTTGAAGAGGGTAGAAGCATCTTATGGTAGAATATGGCACATCAAAATTACAAGATCAGTATATAACACAGTGGGAAGTTCACCTTACTTTTCTCATAAATGCTTGTAATGTCTGGTTCTCTATAGATGCATGAAGATTACCTTATGAGAGGGAAGTAGAAATAACCTCTTAAAGACCCACAACAGCTCTGTCCTTTTCTTTTCATTATTAACTCAAGCGGCTTAGTTTCTTCATCATCACTATAGGGTGACAACTTATAATAGTCATAATCTGATGAATATGATAAAATTAATAAATCATAGGTCATGAGAATTGAGTCATTCCTAACTTACTATGCCAATTTTTCCCCAAAAGCATACCCACCTCACCTTGTACTCACTTTTAAACAGTTAATCTTTGTTCTATGAACATGCATGCACAGAGAGAGAGAGAGAGATTACTTCTGCAGCAGATATTGATGCCTTCCGTTCTGTCATTAAGGTATTTCTTCCCATCCAAACAAAAATCTCAGTAACGCAATCCAACATGTAGCACTTGTCTTTCTCAAGCATTTCTCTATTCCATGAATTAGATTCACAGTGAGATAGTTTACCCTGAGTAGTTATCCTGTTAATAAGATAAATTTAGAGAATTCGGCACATCATTTGAAAGAAAATAGAAGATACACAACTTGGTCAACGATGGTCTAATGACAGTTAAGGAGTCTGGGTACCTGGGTGTGCAGCCATTCTATATATGGGAAGAAAAAGAGAAGTCATATGGGTGAAGTCAATTCTACTCGACTTAGGTTGAAGTAAACATACCAGATCTATGAATATCTGGCATACAAGTCTTTGAAACATTTAGTTTAAAAATAAATTCAAACTAGCAGAGATGTGCTTCTGAAAGTAAAGTCAAAACTTACCAGAATAGTTTTATAGATGTAGTATCAGGCTGTATCTGAACAGAAGAAGGTGAGTCCCGAGGAATGGGAGCATAACCACCAAAAAAACTCCAGAATTCACCAACATCAGCATCACCAACAAATTTTCCATCCTCTACAACAAATGAACAATTAACAGTTGCAATATCTTTTCAATAAGGAAACGGAGGAAAAAATGAAAAAGTTTCCAACCTATAGTTGCCACCTCGCACTTTCCATTGTGCTTATTCTCCTTGATAAATTGAACAACCTCCAAACCTTTGGCTCTTTCTTGTATGCTAGAGTTGCACCCACTAAAGAGGAAAATTTTTGATGCAGTGTCAAGTATGAATACATCATCATGGTTCAAGGATGACCGAGAGAATGGCACCTGGTCAGCACACATGCGTACAGACCATACTCAGTCAAAAACTTAGCCATCTTTAGAAAGTAAAACTAATTGTAGGTGTTTATTAAGGAAATTATAGGTTAAAAGCATAACTATTTCATTATCAAACAGAAATGGTGAACTTGTAAGTATCCTATCAGAACAACTTGACTTGTGCTAATTTACTCGGTGGTATGCATCGTGAATGTTATATGATGGTCCACATGCATGCACAAAGAACTAACATTAGTTTGAGATATACAAATGCAGTTCACCAATACATATCTCATAGGATCATCAAGACAATGATGTGGAACATCACTAATTTAACCTAGCTGGGTCATTGAATTTGTTCCTATAAGTAGGTAACCATGATATTGTGACTCTTCCAAGTTACAGCTGAGTAACTCAGTTTACACAAGTCGATAACAGCTATTCATCAAACTTAAAATAAAACTTACTTCATTAACATGAACAGCATGGTCTCCCTTGCATGTTAACAAGCTGATTTGGTATGTGTCACCATTCAAATGCCCTGGTTGTGAGCAATATACTCCTTCTATTGGTATGATACAAGGTTTGAAGTATGACAAGAACTTCTCTGTTTCTAGACCTTGTACTTCCCTATATTGCACAGCACATGATCCCAGGGCTGCATCTAACTCAAGGGCTTTGTCCGATGCCAAGGCTGAGTCCACCTGCCAAATGCCAATGCAGTAAGCAACTCTGAAACACCCTGAAATGATGAGTCACTAAATTCAAATTACTAAAATCAGAGTGCCAATCCTTTATACAGTGACCGCCACTAAACAAATTATAAGAACATGTGATGCATGTGAAGTCATGAAAATTGCCTGTGCCCAAATATGGCAATTTTAACCCATCAACCTCCAAGGTCAAAGTCTCATAATATGACAACAATAATGTTTGAGACAGTCTTGTGGGAGCTCCTTCATATGCCAGACCCCATCTTCTCTTCCATTAAAACAATAACAAAATTGAAAAGGTATTTGTTGGTTGGGGAGGGGGATAACGGTGATCAACTTTCAAGTACAAGCAAAACAATTTTGTAACTTAGACTTGGTAGTTAATAAAATCATATATTGCAAGCTTGGGCTTAGCAGGTTAGTAGCTTCCACATGCTCTCTTGCATGTGCATTGTGATTCTTAAAATTCTACAATCAGTAACCATTTCCTCGACAGTTGTAGTACTTCACAGCAATTTCAAATGTTATACAGTCCGTCAATTGACGAAGAGATAGGGGTGGAACCTTGTTTGCATCATTTCCTAGCCAATAATGTATATCATGCTGAGGAGGGCCATTTTTGAACAGAACAGTCTGTTTCAAACAAACAAATAAAAATGTCAAGCTCAATGACTATATATAAAATAACGTTTAAGAATAAAAACAGGCTAAGAAGACAAGATATTAAAGATAAAATTAGAAATTGAGGCATTGTCAGGAAGGCAGAATCGGCATCAACCAGGGATAAGATTAAGAGAGGTGCCTGGACAACAGAGATAGTTTGATCTATTCAACAGAGACCTAATACCGCACCAGTGAAGCGAACTGACATGATTCAAATTGATGATGAAACAAGGGCAAAGCGAAAGCCTGAAATAACATGTGTAGTAGAGGTAGTGAAGAAGGATATGATTATTTGTGACATCTCAGAGAATATGATTTCGGACCAAGCATTGTGGAGAAGAGGGATAAACGTAGCCTATTATAACTAGTTTGAGATCAATGCTTTGTTGAGGTGAGTATATGAGACAACAATATATGCAACCACAAAGTTGAAACGACAGTGAATTCCATGTCAGTTGAAAGCATACTAAGTGAATTTCTTCTAGAAACTATATTGAATATCCAGATATCAGATTAAAACAAAAAGGCTTCCAGACATTTTCAGTTGAAATTGGCAAATCATTCCAGCAACTTACATTCAAAACTATGTATGCATTTCCAGAATAGAATTTCCCGTGCAAGGACTTTGGGACAGGTACCAACTGCAGGTTCTCAATGCACCAGATTTCCAAACCACTAAACAGAAGAAGGTTAAGGACAGGACAAAATTGAAAAAT
>JAYMTT010001047.1:0-10589 GCA_036898025.1 Hypseocharis bilobata
CTTTGTTGAGGCCGATAAACCCCATCCAAGGGATGGTATGGACTTTGTTTTAATCCGTGGATGAACTTTATTTTTTTTTTCTTTTCGTAATGTATTGTATTTTTTGGGGGTTAATTTGATCTGAGTGTTTGCTTGGTAAGTAATTACGATTAATGCCGTGTTTGGTTGATGAGAAAATGTAGGAAAGTTAAAATAAGGGCATTTTGTTGAAAATTTTAGATTTTTTCCCCATTTTGTGGAACATTGTAAAAAATTGCGCCTAATGGCGGAGTTAGTTTCATTTCCTGTTGGATGAAGGGGTTAGCCAAGTGTAATTCATTTTCTGCTGTGTGTTACTGGCAAGATTGGAATGTGCTATTTTTTTTTTGTTCTTTGGGCAACCACTAGTTGTTGCACGACCTGAAACTGGCAAGATTGCAACGTGCTAATTTCTTTCCTGTCTTTGGGCAACCACTAGTTGTTGCACAACCTGAAACTGTTAGTACGGCGGAGAATCAGCCTGTTGAGGATCCTCCTTCTTCAAGGTTCACATGGAAAATCGAGAACTTCACTAGATTGAATACAAAGAAGCACTATTCTGAAGCCTTCACTGTTGGTGGTTACAAATGGTATTATTGATCTCCTCCCTATATAACTTGCTCCCTGTTCCCAGTAACATACAGTGGTAATCAATACTCCTTTTGCTTTGGGCAGGCGGGTGCTTATTTTCCCAAAGGGTAACAATGTGGACTATTTATCTATGTATTTGGATGTTGCTGATGCCGTGAGTTTGCCATACGGATGGAGTAGATATGCACAATTTAGCTTGGGGGTGATCAATCAAATTCATAACAAGTATTCAGTAAGAAAAGGTATTATTTTTAAGTGCAATTTGTTTCTCTTAAAGATGGATGCTGACTTGCATGTAAATTTTGTGATAACTCCATCTTATTTTGCATTTTGCAGACACACAGCATCAGTTCAATGCGAGAGAAAGTGACTGGGGTTTCACATCCTTTATGCCACTTGGTGAACTATATGATCCTGCCAGGGGCTATCTTGTGAATGATACTCTTATAGTTGAAGCTGAGGTTGCCGTTCGTAGGGTTGTGGATTACTGGACATATGACTCGAAAAAGGAGACTGGTTATGTTGGACTTAAGAACCAAGGGGCAACTTGTTACATGAACTCTCTCCTTCAAACTCTTTATCATATTCCATACTTCAGGAAGGTTAGCAATCATGCCCCATTATTTCTTATGGATCAGTCAGAAATATTTAATAGAGAACTCAATTGGATTTAACATTTCAGGCTGTGTACCATATGCCCACAACTGAGAACGATATGCCATCTGCAAGTATCCCTTTAGCTCTGCAGAGTTTATTTTACAAACTCCAGTACAGTGACAGCAGTGTTGCAACGAAAGAGCTGACCAAATCCTTTGGGTGGGACACATATGATTCTTTCATGCAACATGATGTGCAAGAACTTAATAGGGTTCTCTGTGAAAAACTTGAAGACAAAATGAAGGTAAGTTATTTATTTATTTATTTAAATAATTTTAAGAAGAAGATTAATGAGCTTCAATTGATTTAGAATTATCGAAAATATTTAATTAATTGTTATGTTCTCACCAGGGAACCGTCGTTGAGGGCACCATTCAACAATTATTTGAGGGACACCATATGAACTACATTGAGTGCATCAATGTGGACTACAAATCTACAAGGAAGGAGTCATTTTATGGTATTTGTTCTAGAGATAATTTAAAGGCCCAGTTAAGGGCTCTGTAACTGTAGGTATGATGCTAATTTTTATGTGTATGGCAGATCTTCAGCTTGATGTCAAAGGTTGTAAGGATGTTTATGCTTCTTTTGATAAGTATGTAGAAGTTGAACGTCTTGAGGGTGATAACAAATATCATGCTGAACAGTATGGATTGCAGGTTAGTTGCTCCATGCATTACGTGAAGTAAAGATAACTGATGTCCTTTTTATGAAGCTCTGATGAAGATGTTTAATTTGTTGACTGATTTATTAAAAAGCAGAATGTTCTTTTTGATCAGTTCTAATATGTAATTATATCAATCATTAGGTGGCTATGCTTATATATGTGTGTGTGTATATATATATATATCTCATTTACATTGTAGCTGTGCATATGGGCTTTCTGGTTTTTCATTTTTTGTAAGATCAAAGTTACCAGATTCAATGTTGCTGGCATTTAATCAATCTAATGTCCTGCTCTGGAGTAGTTTGTTTGTATTTAAGGGAAATTGGTTGTTTAATACCTTGTATTTAGATTGATTATTTATAGATTCATATTTTGTATGAAATCTTGGAAAGTTGGATGTGGAGTCAAATATCTTTTACTTGTTAGGAGAGTTTTAAAACCATGAATGGCTGCTAAAGTTAACCGTCTACTGTTTCTTGTTGAAATCTGAGCTCATCTTTTCTATGTGCCATAGTTCGCACCTACAAAATGTGCTTGGTTAAACTGTGATACATATTTCGCGAGTTGTTGGTACACTTGAATAGGCGTAAGATATACTTTGAGAGTTCCTCCAAAAAAAAAAGGCGCTAAGAGGGTCAACTGATTGATACTTCTCATCAGATTGATTAACTACTTCAAGGGTGGCATGCATCTAATTACTTGCAGAACAAATGCCAATAATGTCCTATGGATTTGATATCATGATAATGAAACAATTTTGCTAATCGCACAATTAACTCTAGTTCTGTGGTTTTATTTTTATTGAACCATTTTGCAAAGGAATATTGACTGAATCTCCAAAATGACTCAAATAAACTTTAAGAGCCAGAACTCTTGCGAGGAAAAAATGAAGTGTGGTTTTTGTCTATTGTCTGGCATCAAAACATATTTTATTTGTGACAGGTGAAGATGGGTTGTGTTTGATAATTAACGCATTTTTTTAGATATAAGCATTAAATTGCTTAGAGTAAAAAGTTAGCGAGAGAGTGAGAGAGAGAGAGAGAGCAATATGGTTTATAGGGTTCTTGTTCTTCTTTTTATTTTTCTGTTTTGATGGAATTATTAGAGTCTTGTTCTAATTGGCTGTGCTCTGAATGTTGCCTGGCCTTTTCAGGATGCTAAGAAAGGTGTGTTGTTTATTGACTTCCCGCCTGTCCTTCAACTTCAGCTGAAACGATTTGAATATGATTTTATGCGGGACACTATGGTGAAGGTCAGCAGTTGAAAATCGTTATGGTTTTCTGTTGCATTGTTTATGAGTTTATTTGGCTGATTTTCATTTATTTATGAGGGGTATAAGTTCTATTGCAATTTGTGTAGACAAGAAATACTTGCAAGCAATGTTGATCTACATAAAGGATTTATGCTCTCTTTAGCTTTTAGAACAGATAAGCTAATTGGGAGGAAAATGAATAAATGTGGGTTTGTCTCCCTTGTTTTGGTTGGTTTAGCGGTAAGCTGGTATCACGGGCCAGCTTTTGCATAATCTCCTTTTCATTTACAAGTATATTCTATAGAATTCATTTCTTTTCTTGATATGAACAAATGTAATTTTTCTTTATGCTCTCATTGTGTAGATTAATGACCGTTATGAGTTCCCTCTGCAACTTGATCTTGATCGCGAGAATGGCAAATATTTGTCACCTGATGCCAATAGAAGCATTCGCAATCTATATACACTTCACAGGTACAAATAATGTCAGCGTTATCAGTATTCGACATGTATCATCGACGGTCTTGTTTAGGCAATTCACCTAGCTGAGCTTTGCAGCGATTTCCCTTTGATTTGCTAACTAGTAGTTTTTCTAATTTCTAGGAAAAAATGCTTTTCAAATGCAAGTATTTGGTAACAAACCATAGCAAGTCACTAGCATCCATGTATCGTGAGTGCATCATTGTACTTTTTTTGGTAAAAATGCAAAATCTCTATAATATGGGTGTCTGCTTCATGTGTGGACTTCTTTGTTATTATTTATTTGTGCTGGAAAATTTAATGTAGTAATTTGGCTCTAATAACTCAGGCTCTGCATATAATTTGGTAGCTAAGTTGTTCTGTATGCTCTAGTGTATCTAAGTAGTGCAACAAATGACTGGATGGGTTTGAGAAATCTGCTTATGTGCCAACTTTCCTTACTACTTTTATCGAATAGGAATTCATGTTTTTCTTAAAAAGTTCAGGAAGGAAAAAATAATAATAATTAAGGATTGGACCATTAGGCCTGTCTTTATATTGTAATAATTTTCACGCGCATATGGCATGTACAAAGTTATGAACTGGTTGATAGTTTACTCATGCCTATCTCTCGTAGCTCTTGTACCATTATTTGTCTGTGATGTTTATGTAATTGCATAATTCTTATGCATTTGAATCTGTTTACAGTGTTTTGGTTCATAGTGGTGGGGTGCATGGTGGACATTATTATGCCTTCATCCGGCCGACTCTTTCTGATCAGTGGTATGTAGCATGTTCTGAAAGTTCTTATATCCATTACCTTATGCATAGAAATGCACATGGTTAGGCTAAATCCCAGATAATTGTTTGTGATTGTCCTAGCTTCACAAATGACTTGCATGGTCTTGCAATATCAGCTCATGTTTGTCCTTCAGATATGTTTGGTGGAATCAGCTAAGTCCGGGTTAGATGTATGGAGGCACACATGCATGCATATACAGATTACGTTCATATTGTCTATCCTGTGGTTATCATGTTATTGTCAAATGTCCACAGGATGGTGGCCTGGATTGTTTCTACAAAAATATATAATGTGGTGTCTCGATTTTCTTTTCTTAAAATACAACTTTAGTATGCTATATTCATTCTTTTTTTCTTAGAGATTTAGTTTGACTCTAGGACTATGCAGACAATTTTCCGTATAGCCTGAAATAATAGTCTGCAATCTAGTGTAACTTCTATACTATGGAATATAGTTTCTTCATTTACTTCTTAAATCTGGGTCATTGTCAGGTATAAATTTGATGATGAAAGAGTAACAAAAGAAGATATGAAGAGGGCATTAGAGGAGCAGTACGGTGGTGAAGAAGAGGTAATATTTCTCAAGTTGTAATCATGATAAAAAAATATTTTAGATGCATTGATTATATTTTTGATGTTGTTTTTTCCTTGAACTATATGCTTGTCCTGGATTATGATTTACGTAATTTATCTGCTTTTTGTTCAACAGTTACCACAGACAAATCCTGGATTCAATAACACTCCTTTTAAATTTACCAAATATTCAAATGCATACATGCTGGTGTACATACGTGAAACTGACAAGGACAAGATAATATGTAATGTGGATGAGAAAGACATTGCTCAACATCTTAGGGTAAGGTGCTTTTGTTGCATATATTTTGGGTCGAGCCCGAGTACAAGCTGAGCCAAGTTGAACTTGGCTTGAAAGGTTAAAAAGTTCCAAACTCAGGATTGCGATTGGCTGAGTGACTTCGTGAAGTTTAGGGAACTATTAATAGAGCTAATCTTGAGTGGATTGGCTACCAGTAGTCCATAAGCATTGAGCTTATTTCAGGCCAGTTTGAGCAATGCAGTTACATTAATCTGTAATCTGCTCAGTCTTGGCTAGTCTAATATATGCTCAGGTGTATGCTTTTATATTTTGCTTTATTCAAGAAACCTGGCATGAATTAAATGAAATTGTGTGTCAGGAGAGATTGAAGAAAGAACAAGAAGAAAAGGAACACAAGAAGAAAGAAAAGGCAGAAGCTCACCTATATACTATCATAAAGGTTTGAACTTCCATGCTTTATTTAAAATCAAGTAAATTTTGAGCACAATTAGTTTGCATTCCTGGTTTTAGCCGACTTTGATTATCAGTTATATTGTGCTCCTAGGTTGCACGAGATGAAGACCTTGTAGAGCAGATTGGAAGAGAGATATATTTTGATCTTGTAGATCATGACAAAGTGAAGAGTTTCCGTATTCAAAAGCAGATGCCTTTCAACCTTTTCAAGGTATAATTTTGGAGCATCTTGCACTTGTCTTTGAAATGTTTCAACATGCTTAATCGCATTTCTCATCCTGGATAGTGTTTTCCTAGTGAATTTACTTCACTGACCCCTTGGTATCCCCTGGAGTTCTATATTATATGTCTGTGTTTTTATATGTTGCACGTGCTTCTGAAAGATAATGTGCTTACACGCACACACACTGTGCTGCTGAAGTGAATTTGTAAGAGCTTATAGCTGAATTCCTGTTTATGCTTAAATCATCCCATTCCATTTCTCAATATCACGCTCTCTCAACATAAATAGTATATTTGTCCCCAGATTAGGATAATGAACTTCAAAAGTGGTTATTTCTATATGAGAAGAGCCTATTTTTCAATTAACTTTGAGGTCTAATTGATGTTAGCCAGTTTGTAGAAAAAGTTATTTTCTTATCTCTGTCTAATTCTAGTTGACATGACCTAGCTCTTAATTTATTCTCTGTAGAAGACTCGTCAAATTTGTCCATCGAGGCATCTACTGCTTTTGAAAGCACCTTTCTTGATGTCAGCCCTTAGCTTATCCTTGGGATCACCTCTTTATCCTGAATGTTCCCTTTCTTTGTTGCCACCTTATGAATGGTTGACTGATCTTATGTGTTCTGTTGCTCTTTGAACACTTGCATATGCTGCCCAGGTCAAAATGGCTGGATTTTGACCTACATATTCTGATATTAGACTGTTAAAAATGTCTGGTGTCTCATTTCTGATTCCCTTGGTTTCAACAGTTTTAGTAAAGGCTAATGTGAATTTAGTATATATTTGTTGGTATGTGCAAACACATACAAAAATCTTAATTGGCCTGAAGAAAAATGATTTTAGAATTTTAATCTTATATAGCAATAGAAAAATACTCTCGTTAACTTTTTGGTGTATGGAACTTTTAGGTTCCTTGTTTCCATTTATTTAACAAATAGGAAGAATGAAGCTTATCCTGCTGCTGTGTGATGTAGGTTATCATGTAGGGAGAAAGTGAGAGTTGATAATCGGAAGCTTTCCACTATTATTCTTGAACTAAATAAATACTATAGCAAATATTGTTTTGCTGATTAAGCTAGCAAGTATGTGGTTGCTGATTAAGCTAGCAAATATTGATGGTTTTCTGTTGTGGTGTGTTTTTTCTGTTATTATAATTTTCACTGGTATCAGCTGCAATTTTTAATACCTTGATCAATTTTACATTTTTCATAATGGTGTTTGCAGGAGGAGGTTGCTAAAGAATTTGGCATTCCAGTGCAATTTCAGCGTTTTTGGCTATGGGCGAAGCGTCAAAACCATACATATCGTCCTAATCGCCCATTGACTCATGCGGAGGAAACACAATCTGTAAGTATACTATGCTGAACATTTGTTTATGTTATATGGGTTCAAATTTGTTATGTTTCAGGATTGAGGTTGGTGTCATGTTTGTCTTTTAAAAATATTTGCGTTCTTGAATATGCTGATTTTGGAATTTGTAATTAAATTGAATGTGTTTGATAATCTGACCCTTTGGTTTTGTTGATGATTTTAACCGCCAATTTTTTCTCCCGCATTTTCTCCTTAATATGTAGTGCTTCAAGGGATTTAAAGCTGTTACTGATATTGCATGTATAATTTAGTGATTGGAATTTCATTGTGCGTGGTAGATGATTATGTTTATGTGGTTTCATCTTACGGTTAGAGATCAGTGCATATGCTGAGCTACCAACTTGATGAAGACGCCGAAGGCCTCTGATTCTAGTGGCTTATTGGCATTACATTTACGCTGGCATCTTAGGATAATATCCTATGTTGTCCACTAATTTGGGTGGCGAGCAGTTCTCTTTTTTGCATGCACTGGCTTAAAGGTGTTTGGTCGGAGGGCAGTTATCTGTATTCATGTATGCCCTATAAATGATGGTTGTGTAGGTGATAAAATTTCTACTTAATCCTATTGAGATGTTCTTCTTATGCGAGTAGTTAACCAAATTTGTTTGTTCATATGCAGTTCAATAATTTTTATATCCGTTTCAGTCTCTACATGTGTACATCTTGAGATAAAAGGCTAAATATTCTCCTGTCATATCCTTTCGATATAAAAATAGTTGTTGCTCATATTTTGCTCTTTTCTTTGCAATGTAGGTTAGACAGTTGAGGGAGGTATCAAATAATGTTCACAATGCAGAGCTAAAGCTGTTTTTAGAAGTAGAGCTTGGGCTGCTAATTATGCGTATAACAAAAATTATTGCTAACATGGAATGTCATTTTCAATTGAGTATTCTTGATCTCTTGCCCTTATCCTTAGAATTTACTCCCTATTTCGCCACCTAACAAGACAAATGATGATATTTGCTTTTCTTCAAGCTTTATGACCCTGAGAAAAAAGAGCTACGATACTTTCTTAACTTCTTTTACATCCTCTACATAGGGTAGAATCACATGAAGTTGAATGAGGGTTTTTCCTATGATATCAGTTATGTTGGAAGGCCTTTTGTGAAGGGCACTGGTAAACCAGCATAAATTTTTACAAAAATCAAATGAAATGGTTGGTTATACTGCAGCTGAGGAGATTGATCTTTATGAGGTTTGTCTTCTAATTGTATATTATCCATATGTATAATGTCATGGACTTGCACAATCGGGGGGTTTCAATGGGGTATAGATTTGGTCTCTTAATCATAAAAACTAATATACTAAATAATTGGAAGTTGTGTGAATTCACCAAAGACCAATGACCTGTTAATCTTTATTACATTTTTGTCTCTTTGGTGCTTTGTTAGATGCATGACTGTTCTTTTCTCTGTTGTTGGTAATTTCAATTAATATTGCAGGGCTGTGACTTCATATGGGTCATTTGGGCTGGTCAAGTTTTTGATCAACTTTTTTGTAGATTTTTGTAGGAAAATCATGAGTTAATTGGCTTCATGTATGTTTATTAGATGTCTGCACTATTGTTTTGGGGCATTTTTGGAATGAGCTCTGGCTCCGATGGCCTCTTCTTCTTTGTGGTACCCCTGTAGTATTTAATTTATGTATTCTCGTACAAGACAAAGACATCATAGATTTTATGGTTTCAGTTTAATGTGTTGCTGAGCTACTTTTATTAATGTTTCAATGGAAATGTGTAGGTTTCATTTATGAATGTTGTTTCATGTTTAGCAGAATTGGGAACACAACAAATTGGTTGGAGTTGGTCTTGCTTTTATGTTGTTGACAAAGTTGAATGCTAGGTGTTGTATGTTGTGGGTTTTGGAAGAGTTGAACATGTATTGGGACATAATTTTTTTTCTTCTTATTATGGTTTCTTCTTATCCCATTATATTTCTTTTAAAACCAGAGTGCTTGAAAGGTGTTTGATGAGAATTTATGTTGTGTACAAGACTTCTATTACATATCCCCCATTTTTGAAGGGAAAAGTGTAGTAGATTTTCTTTTTTGAGTTTAGTGAATTCCATAGAGATCATAGAACCTGTTGATGACAACATTAAAATTGTGGGTCTTTTTTTTTCTTTTTCATGGCATGAAATTTTAGTGCTCAAACGTTCAGCAGATCATATCAGTAAAACATGATCAAAACTCTAGAACTTGGTCAAGAATGCTGATCTTTGGTTGGGTTGGTTGTGCTCAAAGGCTAAATACATGATTCTATTAAAGATTAAAATAAATATGGATGGTACCAATTACCACTATTATAAAGAAAGAAAAAGGCATTAAGTCATCATTTTCCAGTAAACTGATACATATTTGGTACTCAACTTTATCAATTTCACTTGCTTATGGCACGAAATTTGCACAAATTGGTTTCGTAACATACATGGTCTCCTACATCAACCCACCAATGCTCATGCTAATTCTTAGGCAATGCTGCTTGGCTTCATCATTATCAGGCCATCCATATTGAGTTTGAATTAAACTACACCTTCAGTACCTTTCTTTCTCAGTCGGAATTTATTGATTTGTTCATTCAATTTATCATGCAACAGAAAGTTGAAGAGAATAAGATACTAGCATTCGTTCCAAGTTTGTTGCTTTTGCTAAATAGTACTGGTTTTTATCAGTGTTTTGATTCATGTTTTGTTAATATTAAGTTGTAGATTGATTTATAATATTATTTGTGTTCTAAGGCATTGGCATAATTTCTGATTATATATATTTTAGAATCTAAGCAAATGTGACAACTCCAAATAGCTACAATGTTGTTATAATAGAATGAGTTTTCTAATGAAAATTATAAAGGTTCTCCAATAGAAGAAAACTTTTCCTCATGTAAAAGAAAGTTGATATATATATATATATACATACACAGACATACTGGTGTAAAAACCTTTAGCTATTATGAGAAATATGTGCTTTATATTGTATGAGAATGAATGCCATCCCATGTAAGATTACGCTTTTTTTAAAAACTTGATGCTATGCTACTGTAATCATGTTTTCCAATTCAGTTTCATCAAATGGTAAATTATTTGTATGAAAAATATTCTAACGTTCAATGAGGTATAAAGTTTGTATTTTTTAACATAAGTAACATGTCATTTGATAAATATGTCTTAGCTTTTTCATCTGATACGTGTCTTATATGCGCTGAGTGTTGGGAATTCGGGTAATTTCCCTACAATAACGGAACAACCTTAGTGAAATGAACTGGTTCA
>JAYMTT010001048.1:0-10588 GCA_036898025.1 Hypseocharis bilobata
TTTCTTGGCTTTCCTTCTTTTTCAGTGTCGTGGAGTCGTATCTCGTCCCCTTCTTTTGTCTTCAATAATCTGGGGTTTAAGGAAGCTGCTGCGGGTCTCTTGTGGTATATTTGGAAAGCCAGGAACAGCTTTATCTTTGATAATTGCAACACTGATCCCTTGTCTACTGCTGCACAAGCAATTAAGGACTAATGAGTTTGCTAATACTCCAAGCCTCCGATAGATCCCTCGATCCCTGTTAGGCAATCCCAGCACCCCATCCCCCCTTCAGTTTCTTTCAAGCTCAACTGTGACACTTCCTTCGTCAACCAGTCCTCCCCTTCTGGCATCGGCATTATTGTTAGTGATGGCAGAGGTATCCTGGTTGAAGGTTTTGCTTTTTTGTCAATTGTTTCTCTATTCTGGCCAGCAAAGCAAAAGCAGTAGCGCTGGCAGTGAAATTAGTAAAGGATAGGAACTGGTTAGGGTGCACTGTCCTCTTGACTCCACCTTAATCCACAACCTAAACAAGGTTGCAGGGTGTCCTTGGGAGATTCAAGCCACAGTGGACCATCTTTTTAGATGCAAAGGATCTTAATGTAACTTTCTCCTATAGTAATAGGTCTGAGAATAGAATAGCTGATAGGCCTGCTATGGCAGCCAAGAATCCCGCTAGTGTTCTGGGATGGATTTCTAAATCCCACCCCTTGCTCTCTAGCCTTGTAACCCCTGCTATTTGAATTTACTCATTTTCTGATAAAAAAAAAAAGTACCAGCAGACAATTAATTTCATTTAACTTGTGTCTGACCCAAACCACTTTGTAAGCCTTAGTCAACCATGCATCCAGTCTGGAACACCTGAACCAGCTACCTGGGTTATGTTCCACTGTATTCAGTAAAAACTAGAAGGCCATCACTCTAAAATTTAATTTGAAAACTGGGTACATCTCAATGACAACCTAATGCAAGAATAAATATTTCAGCAAATTTTTCTGGTGACAACTAAATTGATGCACAACAACTGACAAATGGAGATCTGGAAGAAACATTTGGATAGGAATGTCAATTGTTGTCAAAAAATCCCAAACAGTTTCATGAACGCCTTGGTTCTCGTCGAGCACCAGCGTAAAAGCCTTCTGTATATGCCGTGTTCTTAAATAAAGTCTGCAATAAATAAATAAGTGGAAGGTGTCATTATGACCCTAGAGTATAAACACAACTTACATGAGAACTAAAAAACCAGTACCATTTAAATTAGCGAATGCAATATTTAAACATCAAGTGGCAAGACAATTATTTTTCAGAAAGAACTAAAGTTAATAATCATAATATTCGAGTAGCAAGTAGCAAGCCCATGAAACAAAGAAATTATCATAATGGCAACTCGCAACTCCGCAATCAATTAGGAGTTTAGGACAATTCTGGCTGGTTACTCAGAACCTACATAAAAAACAATTTTCTTCAAGACTACAAATTACAACATACCATTCAGGAGCGTTGACGCAAAGAGGCTAAAGGTTGTTATCTCACTTTTCAAAGCCAAGAAATCTTACATCTAATGCTTAGAAATCTATTAGCAATTCCATTTTTTTCTGAAAGTGGCTTAGAACCATGTATAGTTTACTAAATCGCTTCACCTTACATGTCTATCTGGTAGCATAAGGGCATCATATAGTTCTGTAGTATACGATCGTTACAGTTAACATGTTTATTTAAGCAGAGAAACAATTGAATTTTATGATCAAATCCTACAAATTATGAGATCCTCTCATAAGAATGAACTTTTTTAAGGAACTTAACCTAACAGAATCCATGTTGTGATGGCATTGAACACGTCCAACAATGGTATTAATGTAAGCACACTTCAATTCTAGGATTTACATACAGTCCATGTCATTTATAAAACTGTCATGATGACAATTCTAGTATTTGAGAAGAAAAGATCAAAAGATAATGGAGATATGAACTAAGCTGTTGCAGCAAAATACTCACAGTGAGATGCTTCAACTCTGAACTAAGTTGTTTCTTGATACTGTTCGATACCACAGTTCCAAGCTGTTCCCCATGCTGCTTTATAGTTTCGTCCCTAATCTGTATGATTCAATTTCTAAGCCACGCAGAAAGAACACTATAGTAAAAAACTTGAAACAGTAAAGAATCGAGCTATCCTCCATACCTCTGAAAGCATCAAGGCTGATGTTTTAGCCAGTATCTCTTCCACAAATAGCCCAACATCTGCAGAGGAGCTTATGCCGTTGGCCTGTCCATTCTTAACATCTTTCACATTATTGGATGGCTTAATCACTTTTGCTACATTAGAGAAGAAGAAAGGCCAAAAAGGTTACATTCTAGTTCTCTAAAGAATTACAGGTGTCCGGATTTCTAACAAGCAACCAAAATAAAACTAGAATATCCAGCACTTAACATCCCAGATTTTTTCATAAGTAAAACTATCAAGGTCAGCAACTGCTTAATGAATCAGCAAACTTGTAATGCTTACATGTGTCATAGTCAGGTCATGATGTGTATTTGTGATTTACCTCAACACCTAGGAGTTGTCATTTTTAACATTCATGGTCATTAATTCGGCCATTTTTGTGCCCTAACCTGCCAATGTGGTAATTATGTACAGTGGATGTTATCATATCATACCACAGAACTGATCTTTGCAAGAAAATAACAATGTTGACTGACAAATATTCCAATATACCTCCGCTCTCATTCCTCTTCATATCAGAAAATCATCAATATTGCCGCTCTGATTCAAAGCACTATTTTCAGTTGTAACATACAGACATGTATGATGCTAACCAAAAGTCTACATGGCATTCATATCAGTCACCTATGAAGGAGAGAGGTTTCCACTATTTCAACTAAAATGAGAGAAGATGTTTACTCGATTTTTTTAATTGCTGTCCAGTTTCCTAGCATTTCTATTAACGTTAGTAGATTTTGTCTGAACTTTGCAACATGAATGAGAGAAGCTAAGGATGGCAACATGGCAAGTTGGGAAGAACTTGACTAGATGACTTTATTTGAATGTCGACTTTGATGGCAATATTGGATCTGTAGAAAATGACATGCAAGGTGGACTCTATATCACATGAGGAAATATTTAATGAAAAATAATCACGGATGAGTTGTCAATTGCACAATTATATCCACCAGGATCCTAATGTCAAGATTTGATAGATAGCATCATTCTCATTGGAATAGATGCTTGCAGCCACAACATATCCATCTTTTTTAGAACGGTGGCTCCGTCCACAAGTCTGAAAATGTTTCTTACTAGTGGATAGGTGTGCAAAACAAACAAAGCAGCTCATGGGTGGTCAAAGCTCCACTGGGGTCAGTTCATGACTCGATGAACTAAACGAGAACACAACTCTAGCAAATCGAACTAAGCCTGGATACAAATGGGCCCAGCTTGTGATCTCATACACCCCACTCGATTACTTTCTCAGCAGTGTAACCAGGCTTTTCTGTTTCTGATATGAAGATCAATTTTAAGAGGTTATAAGTCATTCAGGTGTAATATTTGAGGATATTCTTTCTACATGGTGACGACATTATTTCTTGGCACTGCATGAACAGAAGCATATGGAAAATTATAAAAATCAAACAAGAAAAGAATCCCACGGACCATAAAACGGTGGTTTTCATTATATATTCTACACTTCAATTCAAGAAAATAGTAGGGGCATGGGTAGAAATAGAGCAAAGGTAGGGAGACCAAAGCTATTTAATAAGAGAAAAGAAGTCATTTTGCAGAGGTTATGTTTCAACTGAAAGGCAAGAGGGGTCCATTTTTCAGCAAGAGCAAGAAGGTAAGAAACCGGCCACATCTTGACCAATCAAGCACAAGTGAAATTCTAGATAGAATTCAAATGCAATGAGACTCCATATAAACAGTCTTACATGTTACAAGAAAAAACACAGAAAACTACCACCATAAAATAACTATAAAAAGAAATGCAGCACTCTCATCCCACAGCACGCTACATGTTTGTAATAAGTTTTTACCTGGAACAGCTGCGGGCTTATTGTCTGTACGAATATGATTTTCCGCATGAGACTGAGCGGAAACTTCTGGAGCATCTGGCAAAACTGTGGAACCAGATGGAACAAGATAAGCTAGATCAGGAGGCTGATCCTTTCCCACTGAAGGGTTAGCCTACAAGAGAAAGAAAAATACTCTATCAAATGATCTCATAGAAATAATTATGATGTATTTTTGTGACAAACACTCCCATTATAGCGTTTTTTTTTTAAATTGCCCGATTTACAATCAACTCTGGTTCAAATGCCCCTCATACTATGAAAAACTGTTGTGACTGTCTGTTTCGTCAACTTTTTTGTTCTCCGTTAGTGTTACCGTTAGAACTCCGTCAACTATTGCCAAAAAACATGATTTTTACTGGCACTAAAGTCACAGTTCGAGTTTCTTTTTCGGCCTCAGTTATGACGATTCCATCCATATTTGCGAAAAATATGGCAAAAGAGAGGCTGAAGAAACTTAACCAGAGACTTAATGAAGATTTTCTAGTGAAAATTGTGTTTTCTGGCAGTGGTTGACGGAGTTCTAACTGTCAACACTAATGGAGAACAAAAAAATTGACGGAAGGGGCAATCGCGACAGTTTTTTTATAGTAGGGAGCGCATTTGAATAAGAGTTGATAGTAGAAGGATCGTTTTAAAAAACAAAATATAATAAAGTGCTATAATAGAAGGGGTTGTCATAAAAATTCCTCAACTATTTTTCTAGATTCTCTTAACAAGTTGAACTTCATATCACCTCCAAGTCAACATAAGAAGGGTCTCTTCCAATCGATTTGAGGAACTTGTCAAGATCACGCGCATTGAGGGCTGAAGCAGCAATAATATGAAGCATATGAACTCAAACCCATGGAAGTCATAGCATGTGACATGTCACTATTTACAGTGATCTTTTAAGACAAGTTGTAGGAATTTGAAGTCTTGATTATCAAACTATACAAAACTTCACTGAGCATAGAAATTGCAACCAAAGAAGAAGTTTCCATAGAAGGAAAGCTCCAACTGGTTGAGCTACAAGAAAAGGAAACCAATGTAGCACCGACACCAAGGTTATTCAAAAATTAGAACTTCAATATATGTATACATAAATGTGTTGTATACGTGAAAGTGGTTCCAAAAGTGAAGGTGAGTTTGCACGGTTGGAGGAAAGAAATATTCACGCAACCACAATAATCTATAGCAGAAAGTTAATTCTTAACAGAAGTAAGCGTGAACTAATATCTTTGTACTTCTAGAGTTCTCGCTTACATATGATAAAGGTAAAAGTGTTCCAAAAGTAAGGATTCAGTTACATAATAGGAGAGAAAAGTTAACACAATCACAATAAGACATATCAAAACATTATGAACATCAAATGACATTAAGCTAAAATCAATGACTCTCTAGAGTTCTCACTTACATATTGACATATCATTGGAGAGTGGGTGGAAGAAGCAGCGACCCTGAGATTTAAATCCTTCATCCAACAAAAGGGAGACTTGTCTGCACAAGGAAAGATGTCAGACTGAAACTTACTCAACAAACATAAAATTCCAAGGACATGAATGATCCATATATATGGCCTTTATGAACTTAACCCTTCATGAAAAGAAAATATTTGCGACAAGATATTGGATAAAATGGCAAGTCCAGGCATGCCCATCACCATAAAAAATTTAGCCTTATCAAGATTAGTTCATTGCCAACATCAGAGGGAATAGACTGAGAAAGGAACAATAAGAAGAACAAGAACGAAAAAGCAATTCATACAACATTGAAAAGCCATTAACAAATACAAAAACCCATAACCCAACAGTTGTCCCCATGAATCACCATAATGCCAACCTCCAAATTACCAAATATGAATTGCCAAACCTTCTTAGGATGAAAAAGCAAATTAGGACATACAAAAACAAATACTATAGTCAAGCATGGAATGGAAACTAAAATTTCATGACCAAGTCAGACAAAAGTGTCACAAAAGGCAGGCATGTATGCTTGGAAAAATCAAAAACAGAATGAAAAATTCAACACCCTGAGTAACTAAAGACTAAATCCATACCGTGCTGACTCATTCATTACTGCAAACGGAGTAACACAACCCAGTGGAACCTGCAAAAATAAAATAAGTAATCAAGTGGTTAGAGTGAATAACCTAAAATAGTATATTATGGTGAATGCACAATGAGCTCTCTCTCCCCTAAATAAGGCACACATATGTATACCAGTTAATAATTAGAATAAAGAGTTCTTCTCTTAATAGTTTAACACTAACACAGTGAGTCAGTGACTTGAGGTTTACGACATAAGGCAAAGCTTATAAGGATAGTATTTGTTGGAAACTTTGTAAAAACTAGAAAGGAATTAATAATTTACGACATCCATGATCCAACTTGATGTAGATGATCAGACCAACGATGAACTACCCAGTTAAATAATTAAAGCTGAGAACAGTCTGGCTACCACAATCCTTGAATTTAACAGATATCACTGAGTCAGTGACTTGAGACTTGTAACACGAGGTAAAGCTTATAAGGATAGTATTTTATGGTAACTACATAGAAAGGAATTAATAGTTTACAACATCCATGATTAAATTTAATTGGGATGGTCAGACAAACAATAAACTACCAAGATAAATAATTATTGCTTTGAAAATCTGGAGCTGCAGAATTATATCAAATAGACTTTGGTATTAACTCCTCATAGTTCAATGAAAGGAAACTTATAGTGAACTACCAGTGTCCAGAAAAAGTCATAGTTCATAAACAGGAAATAAGAAATCTGTGAATTACACCTTGAATCATACATAAATCATTTAGAGGACACCGACCAAGGATTTAAACCTATAATTACCTATAGCCAGTCACTTCCATTAATTTGGTATAAATTGATGACTAAACCCACCGAATTAGAGCAAGATGGGAGTAAAAAAGGAGCTTCAAGGGTGCCGGTGCCACACCATAGCTAAAATAGGAATATTGAAGTGGATGAAATGAGCATAGCTAAAATATGAATACCAGGTGGATGGCTAGAAAGATGAAAATGGTGAGCCAAAATGACTAACTTTTATTGTGAAGCCAACAACCCCTTATGCTCTCATGGACAGAGCAAGCCCATAATATCATTTTGTGACCATACATATAGCAATCTTCAAATACAAGCATCTAGCTTACATATGCCAGAAGTTAGTCTTACATCATAAACCAACTTCTCAATGGTTGTGTGTTTTCAGATATTTTAGACCGATACAACCATGCATCTCTTAAAGAAGAAAACTCCATTGCATATGTACAAACAAATGTGTGTGTATATATATATTGACTTGTAAGATTTTTCATTCTGCCATTTCTAATCTAACTTAGAAGCCAACAACTTTTTAAGTTTATGAGATGAACAATCTGGAAGCAACAAATAATATTTCAACACAGCAAAAGCTTTTTATGCTTCCAAAGTAGAAAGTACTTGATTCACTACAAACTAAAGTATTCAATAACAGCAGTAGCCCAGAAACGAGATGCATCAATACCATTCCAAACTGGCTCAAAATTTCATGTTATGTAATAGCATATAAGACGAGATGAAGGTTTTTTTTTTTTTCCTTTTTTCCAAGGGCATGCAGAGTGGCAAATAAAATAACAGGCATAAGAAATAAAAACCTGAAGTATTTCACCCAAAGCTTCTTCAGGAGCCATCCTCAAACCTCCTTTTCCCAAACCAAGCCTTTGAGATAAAACTGCTCAGCTTTGAAGTCGCAAACAATTCCCATTAAAATTCAGGTACTTATAAGCAAGATGATAGCAGAAACTGTTCTCATGACAATCACAATGTGTAGGCCTGTGATGCCCCTGTATGTCAATTTAATGCTAAGATGGCCTGAAAATTAGGAAAATACATTTACCTTTGAGATCTACTTTGGTATCTGTCAGAGCAGAAACAATATAGAGCCTATGTTTTTTGTCCTGTGTGTAAAAGAAAGAACAAGTGTTGGGCGACGAATAGAGGATAGTAAGATAGCTACCAAATTTTCAAAATGCATTACTATATTAAAATGGAAGAGATCTTATAATATAATACCTTCAAGAATAAATTTTTACTCAGTGCACCTTCCTTATCACCAACATATTTCGCCTGAGATAAAATATCCTTGTTTAAGAATAAACAAAGACAAATATAAATAAAGAAAAGAATGCAACCTAGTTTTTCCATTCTCTCTACCTGAGCCTCGACTGTCATAACAACAGGGTGTTCGTACTCGGAATAATCAATTTGGAGCTCCTAAAAACAAAGCCATGTACAGATTAGTCAAAACAAAATAGAAAAATCACAATAAATTATTATCAATGAAAACCAAGGCTACAAATAGCATTGCATGTACATCACAAAACTCCTAAGAACAATAAGCATATATATTTAAAGTCATGGATTTAGCACTGTACATCATATTAGAAAATAATCATAAACATACCAGATTGTACCCTAAATGAAACTCATGATTATTCCAATATAAGGAACAAAAAACGAGAGAAATTATTTCATGATCCCTAGCATTAGAAATTCTACCTGTTGAAAGATAGGACTGCAGACCAAAAATGAAAAAAAAAGACCCACCAGCATGCTTAAAATACACAGTTATGCGTTTCGAGAATACTATATAAGGATACAGACCTTAGAATATCTTACAGTCATAAAATTATGAGATTTAATTTTCTAAATGAAAAAAAACCATTTCTGCAAATGCCACTGCATCGATTGATAAAATTATCTACAACCATGGAGGTTCCAGGTGGTAAGTGGCGATCGTGACAGTGTTGGTAATAGTGGAAACAAGTTGACAACAACAATGGCGGCAGATAGATGCTAGTAGCTACAGTTACGGTGCTAATATGATGGCGACAATAGTTCCAGTGGCGGTGGTAAGGTTGGCATGTTGGCGGTGATAGCAGCATCTGTGTTGTTCTAGCATAATGGTGGTGCCATAGTGATGCTCACAACGAAGTGGCAATGACGGTGATAGCAGCAGCAAATGGTGGAGATGGTAGAAATGAGGGTGTGGTGGCAATTTAAAGGTTCTGATAGTGGAGATTTACAGAGTGTTCTGGTGTTAGCATGATAGTTGTGATGGTGATACTTGGTAGCAGCAAGTGTGCGCAATTGGAGGTGGGCAAGGTGACCGTAATGGTGCTAGCAATGATGGCAGTAGCAGTGCCTGCATGGTGGTTGTGGGGAGGGCAGAGAATGTGGTGTTGGTCAGGTAGTGGTGAACTCTGACAAGTCCTTCATAAATATATTGAATTATAATTTATATGAGTAATAGCTTTGTATGAAGCATATACAGAACATATGCATGAAATTTTCAACACACGCACACACACACAAACAAACAAAAAAAAACTGTAACTGAATTTGTGTTGACATCTAGTACTAGCATAACATAGCAGGAATATAATACCATTCCTACTTGAGAATCAAAAGAAGAGCATGCCATTAGCACAACTTCCCTTGAATTGGATGAATAACTTATCCAAATTTACTGGATAGGCCTAATTATTCAATGAAATACTCAAAAAAACTGTAATCACACCTATAACCCGTTTCCTCACACACAAGCAAAAATCTAAATTTAAGTTTCACAATCATGACCGATGTTTTATGTAGTGAATAACAGCTTCCCTGCCCATGTTTGATGGAAAGAGAATTGACTGGTGTTTTATTATTTGAAAAACTTCTTTGCACTTCTCATTCTGTCAATATAGATGATTTGCAAACATTTTAATGATATATCCCATGATAGCTTTCAAACACCATCGGAACTGAATTGAAGCGTAAAAATCAAGCTATTTCTGTTTTCTTCTCTGATAACCCATGGACAAAAAAAAATTTGATTTGACACATGGAGTGGACTCACTATTAGCATCCAAGTTGAAGGTATTTCTTCTTCATACTGTCAACGGAAATCCAGCTAGCTAACATAACATCTTCCAGCAAACATATAGTACAATTCTATACTAACACTACTAACATCAGCAACAGCAACAATACCAAACCAGGTATGAAAGAGTCTTCACAGAGCCATTAAACTACAACGACCATATTTTCAGACGATAAGTACATAATGCATAAACAGTTCCTGTTTTTAGTTCAAAACAACTTAAGCATTCGAATTACGTCTCATCTGGTCACCTATAACTCTAAAAAAATGACAGTAAAAGACGGATATGAAGCAAAACAAACACAATTTAGATCAGATTTGACTCCAATAATATGATATAATTCATCAAATACTAAATGAAATAAAATAAAATAAATGGCGTATCCAAAAAGAGAGAGAAAAAAACCAAAACCTTCAATCGAGCAAGCAATTGATCATTTGTACAACCCATTTTTCAGTTTTCTCTATATCTGCCGACGTAGAAATCGGGATATCCAAACGAAGAAGGAAAATGTTACGGCGACGAATGATGATAGGTTTTGTAAGGTGAATTCTTCCATGATGGACAGTTCGGTGCGGGACATGTGCGGGAGAAGTTGTGACCCAATGAAAACACGCCACCTCAAAAGAACAAGTGAAGAG
>JAYMTT010001049.1:0-10583 GCA_036898025.1 Hypseocharis bilobata
CCGTTTTGTTATGGCAGGTCGGTCTGTTGTTCTCGGCATTTCCTGCTCGGTACAAGTCGGGTTTGAGTGACTTCTGGGTGCAACGGTCCTCGGTCAAATCGTAGTTGCTTCCCGAGTAGGTCTGGTCGTCCATCCTTCTGGTATGTCTACTCGTCCTTACATGTCTAAGTGGTGTTCGGTCAATAACCCTCCTCATCCACGTGTCGCCATATTATTAGTGTTCAACCATACCCCATATCAGTTGTTATCTATGACATCACATTCGGAGTGCTTTTTTGAAAAATGCCCTGCACCAATGAATTGGTGTTAACTTTGTCACCATGTCAACATATCCTTGAGGATTATGTTCAACCAATGGTCATACACATTTCCTCGGCCGAGTCTCATTAAAAGCCTTTGCACATATCCAGTAGTGTTTTCTCATATCGGCACACCTATGCATCTTCCTCTAGTTTGCATACAAGTGCCTTGTGCACATCCTTTCTTCTTCTGCTTTTGGTAACATTGTCTTGATGGCATATACAATTCCCTATGGACATGTAATAATAATTTTAAGAACAGAGATTACTAAGTATTTTAATAAAAGAAAATTAAATATAATATTAATGTCCAGATTTTCATACATTTTGTTGATCACTCATTAATGTCCAATCCTCTCATTCTCCCATTTACAGATATTGAGAAAGCAATTTTAGAAAAAAAATTTAGTTATCTGTTGATTCCCCTTCAACTAGCCAAGCAATAAGGAACATATGATTATTTGCATCTTTTGAAACTGCACATAGTAGCTCTCCTTTTGTTATAGTCCTGAGGAAGCACCCATCAAGTCCTATAAACCTTCTATATCCCTCTAAAAATCCTATCTTTACTACCTTGAAACAAATATATATTCTCTTATAGTGTGGTCTTGCTTCAGGTTGAGAAAAGTGGTTCCGAAGTTCAACTGTGCTTCCTGGGTTAGTAGCTTTACTTTCTGCTGCATACCTCCAAAATTCTGCATACATATGACAACGGGGTGGGGTCCTGCGTTTTTAGCTCCCCCTATCCCACCCCGGTCATCTCAAATTCTCACCCCGCCCCCTACCTGAGTGTACATTTCAAGAAAAACTAACATTTATCATTGAGCTAACTCTTCATTTTTGAATAGCTAATGACTATAAATATATTTAATATATATAAATATTATAAGTAATTAAATCAATATTTTTACTCGCGATCTCCACATTCTCTATTGATCAATTCATTGCATACTTCTTTGTCCACAGCGCTGCTTTCCTGTTGTAACACTCCCTCTTGTTCCGGTACTGATTGCAGATGGGATTGAAATGATTCTTCGGATTTGGATCTGGAAGAAAGGAGCATATGGACAGCAACAATTTGTCAACAGTAAGGGCAGGTGACCAATTGTCTCCTAGAATGTCAACATTGATAGTCCCATCCTCAGTGATATTAGGATGATACACCTATATATATATATCAAATTGTAAGACAAAACAACATTATATTATATTATACTATCAAACAGCAATTGGAACCAATACTAATTGAATCAATGCTCATCAAAAACATACCTTGGTTTTGAATTTGATCTTGGGAGGCTTGAAAGGGTAATCAGTTGGTATCTCAATGGAGAGAAAGAAGACGCCGCCTTCGAAAGGGGTATCAGAAGGCCCCATGATCACACCTTGAAGATGGAAAACGTCTTCGTCTCCTAGAGGTCCAAAACTTATGTGTGCTGGAGGGTCTTTGAGAAAGTCTCTGAGCTCCTTCAGAATTCTTTTACTGGCACAGACCTCATGCCTTGTGCATGGAGGTGAAGAGCTTGAACACAGAAAAGATGAGAGATGGGAGATGAATCCCATTGGAGAAGAAAATTGAAAACAATTCTGCTAATTAGACTAATCTGCAAATTAATAATAGCAGTCTTGATGAGGTGTTCTTTATTGAGCATTTATATAATTATCAAAATATTGTGAGTGCATGTTAACTTGTAGCAAAACATTTTACTATTTTGGACCATAATATTAATACTGCCAAATTACCAATTCTATTCAAATACTAACATTAGTGCATGCCGAGGATGATTCCATTATCAACCATCACGCGGTTATCTTTTTGCAGCAAATACAATATCAGTTTATCACCACCACAATGTAATTTACTTGTATATGAATATGATCATCAATGTGAAATGTGACTGACGTGCACGTTACCTTCTTCACTTTTTCCAGGAATCCAATTACTCAACTTCAGTTGACTTGTTGTATTTGGCTATATGAAGTAATTTGTCAAATTTGGAATGCAAGTTGAAAAGGAAAAGTTGAGAGAGAAGACAGATAATATTGCAGTAAGCCTTAAACTGATCTCTATACATACAATACAAACATACATTTAAAGCCTTCTATATATGAATTGGTAGGTGGATGCATGTGATAACTTAGACAAATCTTCATTCCATTCTCTATGAAAGAAACAAAAGTTCGAGAAAATTCTCT
Organism: Hypseocharis bilobata; assembly: GCA_036898025.1. Lineage (NCBI taxonomy): Eukaryota > Viridiplantae > Streptophyta > Magnoliopsida > Geraniales > Geraniaceae > Hypseocharis > Hypseocharis bilobata. The sequence goes on from JAYMTT010001049.1 coordinate 2,496, forward strand.
CAGACTTGCTCTCTAATTAAGTTTGGCGCACAAAGTTTTATATGTACATGCTATCAAGATTCAAGATAGATGGATCAATGACTCAAGCCAGGAGTCGAAATTAGGTGAGAAGTCAGCCATATGTTAAAACATGAAAATGCCGTGTAGATTCAACCCAATGCCTATGACTATGAGGAGCTTCTTTGACATCCATGACTCTGTCCCTGTATGTATGCAATTAAGTTTATCATCAATTGCTAACCAAATTTTGAGCCATTTCATAATTTTCATTCAAGCTTAGTGAATTACAAATGTGTTTGAATGTCAATTTAATAAAAAATAATACTTTATTGTTTAAAGAATGATCTATTTTGTTCGGTTATCTTCATGCTCTTTTCTACTTTTCAAAGTTAACACCATAAACTTTTTCTTATTGTTGTTCATTTTCTTGAACAGGGATACAATGTATTTAAAGCTTGAGCTGGCTTGTAAGTAAAGAACAAATTTAAGTTACCATCAGTATCTCAAAATAAATTCTCATATATAATATATATTATTTTTGAGAATTATAAAGTATCATAGATTCTGAATGAGAGTTCAAATACTTATATATGCGTCTCATCCAAATATATCTAATAAATCTATCATGCAACATGCAGAAGTCACAGAAATGATGTGGTCTAAATTTCGTGGTGAAAAGTATGAATTTCACCTTCTTCTTTTTAACATGCATAAGCAGATATATAGTTTAATCTTTCCACTGCTAGTACCATAACGCAACCACCACTAAATAATGCTTAAATGTGCACATCCATCTTTTTCGACCCAGATGAAAACCTTTAAGCATCTTTAAGAAATTAACTTTTAAAGAAAATACAAGAAATAAAATGAACTCTTAAATTTCTTATGACTTTTAAATCAAGATTCCAAATTTCCAGGTCTCAATATTCAAATTCCAAGATAATCATATGCTATATAAAGGACATATACCTGCCAAGTGCCAACTTGTGAAGAAGAAAAATTTATATTTATCAAACCACAAATTTGGATGTGAGTTGGGGCTTTTTCTCTTCCATATAGGGAATATGAGTTGAAAAGGAAATGTCAAGAGAAGCTAGATAAGACAGTAATGCTAAAACTGATCTACGAACACATTTCAAACAATCCATGAATTGTTTCATGGATCCATATGATGTGAACATATATCAACTTGTGAATCTTTCATCTTTACCAAGAACAAAAATTTAGGAAACTCTAGTACACACTGTTGGCTTATTACTAGGTTGCATGCTCAACACTCTATCGGACTATAAACTTTCATCTCAGCTAGAAATGAAACAGAACATAAAGCTTGAAGTTGAAAAATCAATACACAAGTAGAAAATTCGGAACACTGGAACTATGCATATTGCAGGGTCCGGTAATATGCAATATTTTGTCATACACTTCTAAATAACATAGTCATAGACATTGACCATTGTATAAGAACCAAAATACATCCTTTAATTTTCATTAAACAACTAGCAAGTATCTTCCTAGCGGAAGTAAAAATTCAGAAAGCCATAGTTCGAAACAGGGGATGCAGCACTACCTAGAATGTCAATGGAAAAGTGCATCATAATCTTCTCACTAGAAAAACAAAAACTATCTAACGCCAGCCAAAACTTTTGCCTACCCCCAGAAATACAGATGATACTATATTTTTGCCAGTGAAGTAACTTTACAAACAAAAGAGATAAATTTGAAGGAAACTAATTTCAAGAAGTTCTAATATCCAAGTAAGCATACCTAGATGCAGCAAGACTCAGGCAAAGCTCTAACAAAATCAATACCGAAACTTAAACCCTACACTGTTGCAGAAAAATCGCGATGTCCATCACTACGTGCCTGTTCTTTCTTTTCCTCTACTTGAGCATCGGCCAAGTTGTTATCTTTCTCATCCCCAGCCTTCTCGATTCTCTCATCTCCAAGGTTCTCAACCCTCTTCTGCGCCTCGAAAGTGTTCTCCTTGTCCGAAGTCTCCATACCTGCATTCACAGATTCATCAGCATCTGCCAGAGAGGCCTCCATATCAAAGTCCTCCATGGTCTTGTCATCTTCATAATCACTTTTGTCCGAACTACTCTCAATATCCGGAGTCTGAGGAGAGTCCCCCTCTTCAGTTTCTTCAATCTTTCCTTCTGCTTCCACCATATTTACATCCGGATCAGGAAATCTTTGTTGTAGTGGCACTGCATCGCTGATGACTTGTCCAGTTTTCAACCTCTCCCTGTAACCTTCCATCTCTATTCTGTATCTTTCTTTATCTTTAACAGCCTTATCCTGATAAACCTGAGTATCATGACAAGTAAAGTATTTAGAATAACGGGAAGGTTGAGCAAGAGAGAGGCACAAAGAATTGCTATGACTTGAAATCTAATTTAACATAGTCCTTACAGTTCTTTCAGAATCTTTTAGCTTGTTCCACAGTTCACCAATCATTCTACTGATCTCTCGGTCCTTCCCTGGATGAAGTGGCTTCAGTCTTGCATGCTGCTCAGCAAAGAAGAAATTATACCCACTTCTATTAGGCTTCGGATGATTGGGATCCCTTCTTTTTATCTCAGATTTCTTCCTGCGACGTCTACGATGCACACCCGGTGTTGCAGTGGCATTGTCATTGTTTCCATGAACGCCATTCTGGGCTACAGGGTGTTCTGGGTTGTGCGGAGCTTGATAGAGAACACCTTGCAGCTTCTCTGTGCCAATTGTGACAGTAACAAGATACCCACTTTCGAATTTTCCATCAATAACCCCCATCACTGGAGAACCTGCGGACGATGCATACCTTGCTGTGAACATAAGAAGAAATATGGCATAGCTTAGTTATGGATTTATCATAGCTAGAAAGGAGTCATCTGGGTATTATAAACCAAAAACACCCAAAAAAAGTAAATAAATAAATAAATAAACAATGTGCAAGACATCCATTTCTTTCTCAATAGATAACTTAAATAATTCTCAATGTAAAAGAAAATGGAAATTTTTTATTTTGGCTGGAAAATGCAAGGAGACGTAGGATGTTTAAGAGAAGAAACCTCCAGGCAACTCTGTGGTATTAATCCTTGGTTCCTGGAAGCCGGCTGCTTGAACTTCTGGTGATGGAAGCGTATGTGCTGACCCTTGAGATTTACCTGGAGGTACGGATGGGATCTGAAAAGACTCTGGAAAACAATTTTCATTTAATAATTATGTAAACCATGCAATGGTTATACAAAGTAGGGTTGAGCACATGATTACCAGCAGAGACAGGACTCCAGCCCCGGGCTCTGAAAAAATATAGCTGTTCGTAGTGGTGAAGCAATGAGCCATAGTACTTGCGCAGGACAAATGAGGCATTTGTTGCCGTTGAGGGGAAGTTGAAAACAGCAGTAACTTCTTTCCATCTTCTCTCTCGAATAATCTGCAAAGTCCATCAGCCCAAATTATTGTCACATCATGACTCAGCAACTCACCAAATCAGTCAACATGAAAACCAATAATGTTATATGACCAAAAAAAGGAATATTTCAAAAGCCAAATCAAATAGTTGGCCATCAAGCAATAAGGAAAGATCACGGTTTGAATCGTGAAATATAGTCCAGCACACATAAAGATGAAAGCTCCTAGCAAAATCATGTCTATGTGACCAGAATCCATAAATACCTGAAAATAATGATTTTACATCTCCCTATTAATGTAGATGCAAATGCAAAATTACAGCAAAACTCCATATATACCATATATGGCAAAACTCATAGTACTTCATTGATTTTAATTTTGATTGAATAAAGACCCATTAAGATACGATGACAGTTTTCATCTGACAAATGAACTTTGTCAGCGTAACTCACACAATCTGCCTATGAAGAGAGAACCAGGGCTGAAATTTGTTTAAAAGTAGCAACTCCACGTGGCATGAATCAAGCAACCAACACCTAAGAGCAGTCAAAGCTGTCTAGCCTGTTTTGTTCTAATAGAAACTGCATTCTGAGTCGATCAAAAATGACCAAACCATTTGAGCTCCAAAACAAAGTTATTCTCTTTGAGATGGCTTTTCAAACACAGATACTTCAAACACCACAAGTCTGTCTAGCTGACTGTCCAATCTTACTTTTTAAAAAAATTAACTTGATAACTTTAGTTGATAGCACACAGCTGCATATCATATCAAATGCATTGAATGTGTAGAGCATCAACCTTTGGAATCTAAATGATTTATCTCTTTCTCCTTCACGAATTGAAACAGCTAAACCAATTTGAGGAGGTAAAGAGAGCACACCGTTGGCCTAATTACACTGCAGAGTCAATTTTAGTCCAGGTTTCATAAGTGAAACTAGATCCTCTATAATCTTAATAGCACTATTCCTATTCGTATCAATTTATAAGGCTTAAAACAACTAAAGTTCACAGAGTATACTAAAGCCAACATCCCATGTGAAACCGTATATAATATGACTCATAACCCTTAAAATCATGATTGACCATAAACATGGTGCATAACTGTTTGCTCTCATATGCACCAAAGGTAGACCATTTAAAGAACAAATCAAGCAGAAAATCAGGCACTTTGGACATCAAGATAGCTAACATCACATAAATTACCATCTAAAATGGAAGTATGAGTAGCTAAGAAAACTTGCGATAGGGCAAAAGGCAATAGAATGCTTAAAAGTATCACATATGAAACTAGGTTTAGGGCAATATATGCTTATTGGAGAATGCATCATGAGAATCAGCCTTCAACTAACATACTATTCTTCAGTCAATTATTAACGACTTATTCGCAGTTCTATTTCAAAAGCATTCCTATCAGTAGTGCAAGAATAAGGTAGCTTTTGGGATTTCTGGATCAACAAAACACATATGGATTCTAAAAAATATGACATATCCATTTGATCTAATACGTATTTTAATCAAGCAAATGTAAAGTAAATTTCAGAAATACAATTGTAAATTGCTTTACCCACCTTCTCAATGCCACCACGAGAAGTTACCTCCACAAAGAGTCTATGCAAATCTAGCTCCTTTCCTCCTATAGTGGGGATCCTACAATTTGCATGTTACAATGGCATGAATAGAAACTCATAAAAATATAAGCCACGAGGAGAAGAAGAAGAAGCAAGATAAAACATATGTTCAAAAAGACCAAAACAAAGCTGCGCCAAAGCCACAAACATTCATGGTTCTGTTATGTACCAGAACCCACCCACCATATAGATGCAAGTCAGTCTCGCCATCGTGCTACAATAACATTTCAGCCTACTTCTGTCGGCCTCCTATGTATGAGACTTAAACTGACATCATAAGTTTACGCAATTGAGAGGAATATTTAATACGAACTCTTTTGGAGCCTTTGAGGCAATCCATTTGGCTAGGGTATCAGAACCGACCTGCACTTTGAACGAGTACCTCTTATGATACCCAAGATGGCAGAGAAACGGAGTTTTGTCACTGTTTATTGCACCGAACTAACTTTTGATAAATGAAAGAGGAAATCAGAGACTGGAATCCAGAAGGGAACACTAGGGCTTGAATGAGATTGGTAAGCGGTTGAGAGAGAGAGAGTAACAAATATTGGATCCTGACCATCAAATGCAAATACTGCTTCCTGAGAACAATAAGTTCCCAACATGCACAAGCTAGTTGAGATTTTAAATTCACACTTGTCTTCCACTTCCATGTTAGGAGGGTGCGGATGTTATTAAATAGTAAAAATTTTAAGAATAAGCCAAAATATGTTTTTTATGCTCAAGTCTCAAATAGACAATCATAAAAGATACACCAACTAAATTCTTCAAACACCAAATATAGCAAAGATGTGCCCACATTACAATAGCCATACCTACTTAATTAGTCAAGAGTTTAAAAACGTAGCCTAAGACTGCATTGTGTTAAATTAGTGAGATCCAAAACTGGAAAAATGTAGAAAATCCTCAAGAACTGATTACGTTGTTGATTGGTAATTTGAGATTGGGCAAACTTCTATAGTACTATGTTGGAATTAGGAAATTTAAGGGAAGGAAAAGTACAACTTTAGGAACTTAATTGGTAAGGGTCAAGGGAAATTTAAAATGGAGGGTAAAGGTTCTTAAGAGACTAACTCCCTATTGAATTTATTCCTTGTACTTCTCTTCTCTCAACTTTTCTAACATCCAAACATAGCATGAATCTAACCAAAACATGAAAGAAAACCAAGTCTTATTCAGGTATGGTTACCAAAAGCTTATTGTTTCCCGGTCAACATCAAGCCATTGACAAAGTTCAAAATGTTTTTTTTTTCCTTTTCTCTTTCAAAATGAAATCCATTTGATTGAAAAACAATGTGATGCCCCAAAAACCCAAATTACTTACTCGCATATAATAGCCTTAACTAACTTCAGAGATAAAAATAGTAGTATTACTTATAATTTAAAAGAGATAAAAATCAATTTCTGAACATATTAAACTTTGCTTTCAATATGGAAAAACTTTGAATTTTAGTGTAAAGAGAACAAGTTGCGGGTCAGATAAAGCATACATGAACTTGGTACTCATAGAAGCATGGAGCTTCTCCAAGGTGGACATGAAGAGAGCTGAACTCGCAACAACATCCTCATATTTCGTGAGAGGAGCTGGGTAGAGATTATAGTTAGAGGATGCTTCCTTTGTAGTGGTCAATGGACTCTTGTTGGCACAAGAAGTAGACGCCATTGCCAACTCCTTCTTACCAGCTTCCTCTGTTCTTTCCAGTTCAACCATATCACTATATATGTTCTTCTTTCTTTCACTGCACACAACACAGATAAAAATACAAGTCTCACTCAACAGAAGAGAACAAAACCAAAGTCTGAAAACAATGAAAATCAAAAACCCATTAAAAATGTAGCCAAGAAACAGAACAACACAAAACTTTCCATGCAAAGACCTCACCTCACTCACTCCATAAAGAATGGTAAAAGCCAAAGATTGAAGAGCAACAGACAAAATGGTGAAGAGGGATTGGACAAAAATAAATAAATAAATAAATAAGGGACTTTTTTATTGAAGAACCATAAATGTAATAACGCCACCACCTTGACCTTGATAAGAACATCATCAACAACAACAACAACCTCAGTTGATGAAATAACTCCCAGTAACAAAGGAGAGATTTGAGAGGCCCAAGAAAAGCAATGGGCAGAGGCACAGCATAGCAGCCTGTCACAGCCATGAATTCCATCAGAGTACCATGGAAGGGCAAGAACCCATCAAAAATAAAAAAAGCTCAGGCCTTTTTTCCTCTCCTTACTCAGAGGCTAAAAAGGAGACACCCTTTTAGGCTCTGGTAATAAAGACCCAGATACAAAAGCTCCTCTTTCAAGCAGAGAGCTCACAGGCCTAGCTATGAGGCTACATATTAGCTAGCACATTCCAAAGATTTGAAGAAGATATCTTAAATGTGGTACCATTACCATACATACATATATAAATATATATACACATTCACATTTTCATTTATGATTAATACCTCATCTAATAGTAATATCCATTACAAAAGTCCAAATAATCTCTGCTTTTTTCTGGTTTCTGACACTGTTTCAAAGGAAGAAAAACAAATGGGATTTTTGACGATACCATGGGTGTTGTGTGGTGGGGGTTTGTGGTTGTGGTGGACTGGTGGTGGGGTAGTACCCATACCCATACCCATCAATCAGAAGAAGTAAAGAACCAAAACTCACCTTTGCCCAAAGAACCCCACAACACAACACAACACAACCCAACCCCCAAATCTTGAAATTTCAAATCAGAACTGTCCTTCCTCTTTCATGGAGGACAGAGAATAAAAAATGCAAAATATTAAAATTACCCACAATAGAAATATATAGAACACAGCACTGTTATTATCGTATTATTATATTGAATGCAATGTTATTATCGTATTATTATATTGAATGCAAAAAACCCAGATGAAGAATGACAGAGATAACAGATTTTTTTATAAACCAAAATAATATAAATAAATATATAAGATAAAATAAAAATAAAAATAAAAAACTTACCAAACAGTGAGAAACAATGGAGCATGCACAATGAAATGACATTAAGGAAGAAGATTAAAGGTTAAATCCT
>JAYMTT010001050.1:0-10583 GCA_036898025.1 Hypseocharis bilobata
TGGATGATCTGATGTGGTGCCGAGAGAGAGGGGGAAGAGAAAAAAAAAAGATTGAAAAAGAGAGGATTGACACAAACGGTAAAAAAAAAAGAGCAGATTGAAAAAAAAAACGAAAAAGAAAGAAAGAGGAAAGTAAGATTTAACGGTCAACTGACGGATTAAATAGTCAGTAACGGTAAATGACCAAAAGAATTTTAGGTATCAGTTTTAAATAATAGGGGGATCAACCATAAAACATTTCAAAATACAAGAGGAACGTACATAATAAATAATAGTATGAAGAGTAGTTGTGAAGTTTAATTGATATGTTTGACTTTAAATAAATATTAAGAATAATTTTGTTAATGCTTGACCTTTTTTTTTTTTACCATTGTTACAAGCACTTGAAGTTATTACAACTTATAACTAGCTACTTAAAGGATATCGAAAAAATAGACTCAAATTTGTTTACTTATAAAAAAATTAGACAATTATTATCAGACAACAATTTTGAAAAAGCTTAATAATTAAAGTGGAACAAATGAGAGTTTTTTGCTTTTTATTGTCTTATGAAAGTCACTAAAACACTATATACTGTCTTCATTGAGTTATTTAGCTTCATTTCAGAATTTTGAGGATTAAATAGAAAAAATCACTTTAAATTTGTTAAGAGTTTGATTTTAATCTATTTTTTAAAATTTACTCTAAAAAATTTAAAATGAGGTGCTAATTCATCTATTTTTTAAAATTTACTCTAAAAAATTTAAAATAAGGTGCTAATTCAAAGACTCAAAAAGTTATTAAACTTGAACAAAATCATATTGCTTATTTTTTACATGTTCTTTATATCAATCTATATAATTTTCAGATCTAAAATCTCATGTTTAAACCGAAAGTTGAAACCAAACTTTGAAGTGTAGCAAGTCCAAAGTGATTTTTTCTCTAATTATAATAAAAACAAAAAATTTCTAGATCTCTAAATGTAGAAACCTCCCGCCACTTTAACATGTCAAGTCTCTAAATGAGTTGGTTAACTATGGTGCATTATAACTTGGTTAATTATGGCAGTAATTATAAATTTCTAATTTAAAAAAAAAAAAGAGTTTATCCCTGAAACTTTGTTCATTCATTTTGACTTCTGGCTTGTTATGTTCCGATGTGGGGCTTGGAAACCTCTTAGCAAAGTGAAAACTCAAAATTCACCAAATTATTATTCATGCTAAAAAAAAGTTAAACCAGAACAAGCTCTTCCACAACAGAAACACATTCTTGTGACACACTTTAACACATTAATGGATTTTGACCTCCTTGACATCCTTCTTCATCTTCTCATTTCTGGGAATGGTAATGTTCAGCACACCATCTTTGAGCTCTGCCTTGATCTCATCAGCTATGGCATCCTCAGGCAGTACCAGGCTCGTGTTGTAGTATCCATAGCTCCTCGACGACCAGTACTCATCGTCGGACCCTTCCTCCTCTTCCTTGTGCTCTCCTTTAATCGTCAAGACTCCGTCGTCAACGATGATCTTGAGATCTTCCTTGGCAAGACCGGGCACCTCGCAATTTGTAGCACTCGTCTTGCTCTTTGACTCGCCCCATGAGCTGGGATGGTGTCAAATTCATGCTCTCAAACAGCTTGTTTATGTTCTCAGTTGCTTGCAGCAGTGCATTTCCCAATCCTGAGGGAAAGAATTCTAGAGAAAAGAGAGAATTGGTTAGCTTACTCACATTTTGTCAAGTAAAGTCATATCAAGAAGGTTGTCAATACCATTTCGACAACCGTTTTGATACGTTTATCAGAACGAAATATCTTAAGAGAGTGATTGACTAAGATTCTTAAAAATTGAATATAATCAAAAAATTTAAATCACTTTTAAAATTATCAAATACATAACTACACTAAATTATAATCTAAATCAAATACTCTCGTATTAAAAAGTGAAAACAGTGTTTGAAATCGAAAGCTATACAAGGTTCGAATTGGTAAGACCGCCGATACCAATTTTTTTAAATTCAACTACCAGTTTTTGAAAGATGTTTTTAAAATTTTTATCAAACTAATTTGTTATTCAATTTACAGTCGACTGATTCAGTCAAATTTTTAAAGTCAAAGTGCTAGTGCCTGTATGCTTCATACGCATCTGAAAGGATGGAAATACGTTGCTTGTGACTCACGCTAATATTTATTTCTCGTACACGTGTGTGAGAAAATTAGTGATCAGAATACGTTACCAATAACTGACGCTAACATTTATTTCTCTATAGTAACAGGTAAGAGAGGGAGAGTATACCTTGAAGGGCAGGGACAAATTGGCGATCATCTCTGTTCCTCCACAACGAGAGACCCTTCCGGCTTCGCCGCCTCGGAAACAGCCTGGATTTCTTGCTACCATCAGAGACAGAACCCTCCTTACCTTCTGCTGATTTCTGATCAGCCCCTGCTGCTGAAGCAAACCTCTTCACACACCCATCACCCCATTTTTGCCCTACACTCCTCTCACCAAGATTATGACCAAACAAAGAAGAAGAAGAAGAGACCCTTTGTTGCAGGTTCTTGAAAGCCAAACGAGCCAAAGCCATTTTCTTGCTTGAAAGTTTAGAGATTGTAAAGAGAGTTTGTGTGTTTTCAAGTCCTTAAACTTGCTGCTTCTGCTTGTAGAAAAATGTTTCGCGTGTGGAGCCAGAATTTAAAGAGCTTTGCAGAATCTGGAGAAGCCTCTAAGAGCTTCTAGGGAGGTAGTGACACAAAATCAGAAAAGTTGCTGCTTATTGTATTATTATTATTATTATTATGTGACCATTGAGATCACAAGACTGTTCCTGGACTTTCTCAAGCATCCTATTATTCTGTACAGTACATTACAGTACAGATTTGGAAGAGAGTTCCAGATGGTGCCATAAGCATCTGATGATGCCACGTCTAACTTTGTCACTTCTTTTCTCATCATAAATACTACAAGATTATGTATTAATGATCACTTTTGTCGTAATTATCTTTCAAAATCACGTTGAATAGAAAAGGGGTTAAAATCTTTTTTCTGAACTTAATCTTTATACTAAAAAAGTTATTATTTTGATCCTATATACTGCCGTAAATTAGTGAAAAAAATAAACCCGAAAAGTGGTTTGTCTTTTAGATATTGTGTTGCACCAGTGAGAGCAAGAGCAAGGGAAAACCATTGACCGAGCAGTGGTTGTTGTATTGTATATGATCTAATTGTGAATCAATTGAGAGTGGAAGGAGGGATAAGTCATAAGAGAAGTGTTTTGAAACCCGGCCAATTCTGGTTTTTACTTGTTCAAGCTACATTTTTTAACAAGAAAGATGCAATATTTTAACATTTTTTAAGATTTTTGTCAAACCGATTTATTATTCAGTTCACAATTCAACCAGTGGGACCTTTTAAAACATTATATAATGAAGTTGATTTAGAAAAAGAGAATTGAGAAAAAAAGATAAAAGAGGAAAGAGAATGTCAGAAATTGAACGGTTAAGAATAAAATTTCAATTATGATCAATAAAAAGTAATATCGTCTCTTATGATTCAAGCTAACTCAAATTTTATATGGAAAAAAGTCAAAATCATTGTTCATTTTAGTGCAAGTAAACAAAACAATATAGTATTTTTTAGTGCAAGGGTTAAGGTCAAAAAAATGTCTTAGTCCAATGAGTGTCCGGAGATTTTACCTTTAAAAATAATACAAAAAAAGTGAAATTCTATACCTCTAGAAACCCCATATGGAGAATTTTCTTTTGGCTTTTCCATTTTTAATGGTGACTGTAGAATACATCAGCCATCAAACCTTCTCACAGACCTAGTACCAGACTTCTCTCACAGACCATAGTCAAATTTGGTTAAAACATCTGCTCAAGCCATTTTCATAACAATTGAATGAGTTGATAAAAAAAGGTTGCAGCAATTTAGAAAGAGTAATTAGAGTCGAGAAATTTTGCAAAAACCTGCCATGGTGGGAAGGTAAGGCAGCTAGCGCCAAAAACTAGTTTTTAATTAAATATAATGACAGGTCTAACAAAGCTGGTTCGGTGAAAAAACTAGAGTGGGCATGTGAAACATAATAATGTTACAGTTGATATACAAGCCCCCCTTCGCTTCTTCACCATTTCTCCAAGGAAGAAAATTTGAATGGTACAAATGAGACAAATTTTGTTATCAAACCAACCTTCCAAAGTCTCTTCCCTTTCGCTGCTTATCAATCGTACAGCCCCTCCTGTTCCCAGACGTCCACTAGAAAATCTACCATTTCCTGATGAAATCGGAACCAATGAACAATTAGGGTGTTTGTTACCAGGGAAAGAAAAAAATAAACTGTCAAGTCGGAACAGAGACTTACAGGAAGGGCGATAGGCTGGGGGAACGGCTTGTTGCTCCCGAGTAAGCTTTCATATGTAGCATTCCAACTGCAAAGCCATAATTGTTTAACCATGCAGAGACAGTGAGTGCTGACAAGAGACAAATGCATAAATGATCAATGTTTACACTTACTACACAAAACAAAACTACGTACTTCCGCACGACCCTGGGAATTTGGGAACTTAAGGTTCTACCATAGCATAATTAACTTCGGCACTCCATGAACTCCTAAACATCTCTGTGAATCAAAAGGATTCCAACTTCTAGCATTCTCTTGTAACCACATAGGGAAAAATGCCATCACCCAACTTATTATGAGTCTTCGAAATGATGATGCCATTTGGAAGTATCAGGATAGGAATGGTTACAAACCTGCAAAAACTGTACTAACGCCCCTTAAAAGTTTCTATCACCAAATTTGTGACAATTTTTTTAAAGATTTGGGTCAAAATTCCCAAATCTGTCCCGTCCTGTTTCTGCCAAACCAGTCCAAACCCAACTATAACTGAAGGGTATTGATACACAGTTATATTAGGATCTGATACCATATTCCCTATGTCAAATATACAATGGAGATTCACATTTTCTCTTTTTGTTATTATTCATTTCTATTGAAGGGATACGGTTGGTATTTCGACCAGACGAGAACTCCAAATATCTAATTCCAAAAACATTAAAGTGTAGAAGGACAAACTCTCTCAAGGCAGAAAGAGACATGAGACTGAGAAAAATTTATCAACCATATAGCACAGTCAATCAGAGTGTTCACTCTTGTGCGTCTCCTTACAATTTACAGTTTTGACTCAAAAGTACGTTTTTGAATCCTCAGTCCTTCATTTGCTTACCCAATAAAATTAGTTATGCTAAATTCAGGTGATCCAAACACATCAAAGAATCAATGAGATGCCTGGCTCTTTGCATGAACAAAATCTACCAAGAGGCGAGGCCACCAGTTCACAATTGAAAGGCCACTAGATTGGTCCAGTTCTAATAACTACGGTGTATGATTTAGACACGTTGCAAGTGTTATGAATACATATATGAACTTGTTCCAGAACTTAGCTGGCTAGTCAATGATATAAATTCAAGGCTATCAACTTAAAAAGGATAAAATAAAATTAAAAATAAAAGATACAAGAAATTGACAGAAATAAAAAAATACCAAGTATGTCAGTATTTCAATATAGCAGGCATCATAAGCTTAATCTAATCAAGAACATAACATCAATAGAAACTGACCTTAATTTAGGTTCTCGGACTTGTTGTGCCTGCTTAGAAACTTTCTTACTCCCTATCCAACGCTGTCTGGTTTGATTCCAGAGAATAAGGCCTAAAACCAAAATTTTCATGTATAAGATTACCTTCTTGTACAAATAGATATAGACGGAGTTCGTAAGAGACTAATTAGGGAATAACAGGCAGTTGAACTAGACAATCATGCAATTCTCCACTATTGCAACCTTAAGGCATATTACAAAGTACAAACACTTCAAAATATAAGGATCCCGATAAGGTCAAGAAAACAAAAGGAACTAATACAACTTGCCATGATTAACAAATTCAGGAGGGGCACTGGCACTGCCTGAGGCACCATGGGGATCAAGATTCTGGTTTGATGTGCTAATAGACGAAATGCTTCCCTGTGATTGAACTGCACTGTTGTCCATGTCGCAAGTGCTGGTGGTCCAGAAATCCTCTGATATACTAGGTTTCTTCACTGTCTGACCTTGAATTTTCCGTCCTTTGGATGGCTTATCCACCATGGGCGTCAGTGAGTGCTTAGTAAGGCCTCCAAGACAACCACTGCTCTGTTACAAGTCACATTTAATCATACAACTTTTAATACGAACCACCAGACTTAAAATCTACAGGTCGTTAAGGTAATCTTGGTTTACAAATATGACAGAACTGTCCTCATGGGGAATCCCAAGGGGAGTTTTGAGTATATATAGAAGAATTTCTATAGTAATAAATAAAAGGCAAAGATTGTAGAATGAGTATAATTTGAGCACTACTCTTGAAAGGTAGCGCTAAGACAGAAAATATGCTTAAAGGAAGGGAGGCTGGAAGGAGCTGAAAGGGAATACATGGGAGGAAGACAGTAGAATGAGAATAGTTCATGAAAAAAAAAAAGCAAAAAAATAAATAAATAAATAAATAAAAGAGAAAAAGAGAGCTCATGGAAGGCAGTGCTCACAATGAAAATATGTAAAAGCTCATTAATCAAAAAATGACAATAAAGAAAGGTCATCGAAGTATTGCACCGGCATCAAATATCTAGGATGGGCTTTTGATATAGGATTTTCTGGGTCTGGGATTTCACAATGTCGCATGTATTCTATACACACCAAATGCATAGTTACTGACTCAAAAAAAAATTAAAGAACAGATGATTCATAAGATTTATAATACACCATAGACAATGGAATTTCCGTTTCTTGTGTTTGATCTATTATAACTTTGGTACTTTTGGTACAACTCCTGTTGTGTTTCTGTTTCAACAATTCTAGTAAGTTATGACAAGTCTACAGCTAACCCCAAACCAACATCAAGAACTTTTGTACTGAGATTTATTGCAAACAAGATTAAGATATTAGTGATAAACCTAATTTACCAACCTAGTTACCCCTTTTGATTATAGTATTCACATGTTTGGAAAAACTTTGAACCATATATGAGAGATACAAGTCATAATGTCAGCTAAAATTTCTCATAATCAATCTGAAATCAACTTGCTTAGTCTAACAGATTTAGGCAACTCTATCTCGAATCGTTGACTGCATCAGATCATATCATACTTCTGTCAATCAGATATGAATATGAAATACAATGAGATTGCTAAGAAAGCTAGAGTTCAAAAGAAGTTGCAGATTCAACGTAACAGGTGAGTCAAATGTTTTAGGATTTCAAATCCTGTGATCTGCTAAAAATCAATACATAGCATGGAAAAACAACCAAATCATCCTAATCCTGTACTACATAGACCATTCCCTTAAATCAGAATCTCAATTTTCAGCTAAAATCATGAACATGTAATTCAGATTTGAGAACTGCATACTATGATTCATCATCAAATTACAGAGTTTATAACAGTTGCCTCAATTTTTACTAAGATATTTACAGCAACCTCAAATTATTATTACGAGGATGGTGACGATCGATTGGATGATGTGATAGCATTGATCATGTGATAGCATTGATCACAGATTGCCTTGGTATTCTAGGTTAAGTTCACAGACAAAACTGAATGAAAGCTATGTTTTAAAGCTTCAACATGTGGTAAAAACATATCATTTAAGAATTTCAATTCCTATCAAATCCACAATTTTGAACTTCAACCGAACATTTACTGTTGAAATTATTCATTTCTGAGGGCATGTAAAATAGCAATGAGTTCCCTACTTCCCTTGTTCATTTTATTGTTCATTTCCATGAAAATCAATAATTAGCAATCACTGTCCTAGCTAGTTTAGAACTCACATTATGGCAGAGTTAATAAGTGATGTCACAAGTCACAACTTTTTTTTTTTTTTTGGTAACATTAGGACGCTCCTATCAGGGGTTCAGCTAATTAGACACCTACTAATCCACAGTTTTCTGGGCAGCAAAATAGAATTATTCAAAATCCACCTTTTCCCATCCCTCACTTTCCCGGAAACCAAACAGATGCATAACTCATTGACACTCATTAAGACAAAAACATAACCAAACAATATAGAAACGATTCAATCTCAAATTCCCAGAAGATTCTCAAATTTATTATTGAGACCCAGAAACACTTACCCCATGCATGCAATATGAGAACGACCCAGGAAGCTCCAAACAGATCTGCAGAGAGAAGATTTTCCCGGGAAAACAAGAGTTTTGATGGAAACCCAATTCCAGGAAAGAAAGATCGGGAAAGCCCCTGATGATCAGAATCCCAATACACAGTTATAGCTAAAATCAAATCAAAACCAGAAGAAAATCTCAGGTAAAAGGGGAAGAGAAGAGAAGAAGAGAAAGAGAAAGAGAAGAGAGATTGGTACAAACCTGACCACAGGACCCACCAAGTTATGGGTCTTCTCTCTCACTTTTCCTTCCTGAAATCCTACACCCAACTCACAGATGTGGGCTTTTGGCTTCTTTCTCCTTCTCTGTTAATTATCGGGAAAATAAAATTAAAATAAAATTAAATTTTACTGTTAAAAGTAATATAATTTGGAGTTTAGATGTTAATCTAATTGATTTTGCACTAAATTATTGCCACTTGTGTCCTCAATTAACTACTTTAACCAATAAAGTGAACAATTAGATTTCGTACATTTTTCTATTTGGTAATTGTGATACACTATTATTTTTACGTTTTTACCCTTTCACGGACAGTTAAAATGTGTTAATCAAATTATTAATAACTTCTAATATAGTTTTTGTTCTTATGCCTATTGTCATGATATTTGTTACCCTCTCTTTGATTTATCCTCGGTAACGTGTGGGTAAATGGATAAATGTTAATCCTATTGATGATGATAACTAGTTAACAACCAAGCATATTTGAATATTTTTATTTATTTTATCTATTTTTAAATTAAAAACATTTAAATTAGATAAATGAAATGACTAATGGATAGAATTAAATGAATGAACTGATACAATTAAAAGAATGGATGAGTATGATGCTCTTCATCACTGTCTCAAGAGATTTTTTAAGAGAATGTTCTTAACAGATTGACAAGTATAACATATCATCATTATAGATTAAAAAACTATTAAATGGTAGAAATTTTTAACAATAATTTTTTTTGTTTGATATATTATTGAAATAAAATAATCTTTAAAAAGAAATTACTAATATTCTAAATTACAGTTTCAGAATATTTTATAATAGTAAAATATATAGAAATGCAATTTAACTTGTTACAAGTTATGTTTATTTTGATAATTTGACATGTTTGTATATCACTTCTTTATGGTTTTACCAAGCACCATTTGCTTTTCATAATAACTTTTCAAGTGAGTTTTTGAAAAGTTTCAAATTACAATAATGTCAAACTAACCATAAGTAACACTATCATCCCTAAGGACATAAAAAGGATTAAACAAAGCCCTTCTTACTCCTCTTGCCTTCCATTGACAGATAGTTTTTGTTTTTCCCCACATATTGTGACCCTGCATACATCCACCCAACATTGCATTTGGTATCATAGAAAGCTTGAGTTGAGGGGTAAAAGTTAAGTTGAAGAAAGTAAGATGGAAAGATTATTATTAATTCTTTTCATTGTTTGGTAGCATGTAAATAGGAGGAAAAAGAAAATAGGGTGAAATTTTTTTTTGTTATAAAAAAGAATCACAATTAATAGAGAAATGGAATAAAAAATTGGAACAACTAGGATATAATACCAAAGTAACATTATTCCTTTCTTCTTTGTTCTTCTTCTAATATCCATATCTTCCTTCTTCTTCTTCTTCTTCTAATATTCATATCTTCCTCCTATTCAGAGAAAGTTAGACAGGAAATAACACAACTCTGTCCTTCAAAACTTCTACCGTCCCACCTAGAAAGGGTTGCAGGCAATACACATCCATGATATGTCAAGTCTCTAATATAAAGCTAATTTTTTTTGTGATAGCAATTCATCCAAGAATTCTCCGATTACTCTTCTTACATAGGAGATAAAATAATATAAAGAGAAGATTGAATCATGAGTGTCTTTACTCATCGATCATGGAATACCAAAAGGCAACCATTATATACCTTTACTCATTGGTTTTGGAAAACCAAATAGGCAACCCCCATTATGTGCTTTTGCTCATTGATTTTGGAAAATCAACATACAATCCATTATGCTCATGAGTTATAGAAATTTATGTGCGTATAATTTCATCAATTATGCACACAAATCTATGAAATTCAAAGAGTTTTTCAAACAACTTGAATGCACATCTTCCTATACCCCACTTAGGTATAATGAGCACATTATATAATTCTTACTTGAATTATAAAATCATATTCAATCTCCACATTATGGACTATCAATTTTAACCTTTTTATTTCATTTATATCCAAACACTTAATAGGTTAAAATTGACCTAAAAATTGATGAAAATAAATCTCTAGAAAAGGTGCATTTCAACAAATATTATGGTGACATGAGTATTCCTTGAACTTGAGATTGCATGGTTGACTAACATGTGAGAAGTTATGCTTTGAAGATACTCTAAGTAGGGTTTAATCATGGCTATACCAAGTGT
>JAYMTT010001051.1:0-10578 GCA_036898025.1 Hypseocharis bilobata
GACACTCTACTCGTAAAGAAAAAACAAAAAATATATAATGGAACTTTTCTATAAAAAATAATAATTTAAACTTCAATTATTTAACAAATACATGCAGTTAGGTTTATAAAAATGGTGATTGCCTCGTCCAGCTCCAGCCCAGGTACTAGACAACCAATTCTCACCTTTTTATTCTAAAATCAAATGCTACATGCAACTAGGATGGTTAAAAATCCTGTATGTTGCAAATGGATATTAAAATCTGCAGCGACTAAACTAAACTAAATACCAAAACTTCAGAAACTGCAATGAATGGCAATTTCCAGAATGATAACCAATGTCAAAACTCAAAACAAGGCAATGTGCCTTGTAAAATATTCAAGTTGATGATATAATACTACCACTAGATAAAATCTTTTCTGCGGAAAAAAAAAAAATTTGATCAAGCTGCACTTAAACAGTTCTCCCAAGTTCCATATTTCGAGCTGAAGGTCCCTCCACCATGCTGCAGCGCGAGTTCAAATATAACAGCCCGGGCACAAAAATCCCAAGCCCTTGCTATAGCCCCGATTGACAAGGGTTGATCCTGGCTTCGAAGAGACACGTTGAGCTTTGACTTGGCCTTTACTGAAAGATCTTCACTCTCGCTGCAAAAGCAGTAGGGAAATAGATTCAACATTCAAAGTGTGAGGTGAAAACTTCACAAAATGTTAGATCCACATTAGTTTGTGGAAACTGAAGTGAAAAATCTGATAAGAGGGTTCGGAGCAAGTGTGTACAGTCTCAAAATTTGTGCAAACATCTTATTAATATTCCATTCTTCTCTTTTAAGAGATAGAACATGAAATTATTGGTTAGAAACCTGAGAAAAAGATCTGTAATTGCTAGTCTATAACAAAAGGCGGGTATCATTGATAATATCAAGTTAATTTACATCCTTCAGAACAATATATCCATCTGCATATATGAAAAACTGTTCATCTCAGAGTTCACATCATTGAACGATGAGAACGACACTAGCTAGGTTATTCAAGATAGAGTTATAACACAAACATTTGGATAAATACCAACAAGATGCAGATGAAATTTTTTGCAAACTGATCACAAGATGTCTGAAGTTTACTATCGAATAAAACCAAAGTGCTCAATATTTTACCTGACTTCGAGTGGCAACTTGTCCAGCAGTATCGGAGAGCAGTTTGGATAATTTGTAGGAACGAGCACTCGTAATGGCAGAATTGGTGACTGCATGACCATCAAACACAATTTTAGGAGTATAAATAAGGTATTATTAGCATGTAATTTCTGACTCAGATGTAGATTAGGATATTTTCAATAACACACCATTAGAGCTAAAGCCCGCAAATTTGGGCTGACAGTCACAGCACTGAAGGAGCACTTGATGATGGTCCCTTCACCAACTCCAGTTGCAGTTATGTTGGTATCTTCATCACTGATATCTACCACAGTGTCTAGTAATCGCTGGTTCACCTCCCTTATCTCTTCCAGTAAGGCAGGATTGACCTGCATGTGACACAAATTCTTGTATAAGATGCACTGAATTCTGATCCAATGTTCGAACTTCCTTTAGGAAGAAGCTTAATTCCATGTTCAAAAGCACAACCATGAAAGTTTATCGTAATTAAAGATACGTATATATTACAGAAATGAGAATGCAGCATTATTCATAGATAACCAATCATTGACAGGATTGTCTTGTATGTCAAAGCAATACAATATTCTTCTGTAAATTCACGAGAGAGAAAAAATAGCCAATATATTTTTGGAAATAAAAGGTGAAAGTGTTCATGTGAATATGCACAAGGATGCACTTTGTATAGTCAGAAATAGAAAGTAAATATTAAAGACTGATGCCAACATTTGCTTGACACACAAAATATCTTTTTAAGTGAGAGACTTTATAGATAGACATTGGCATAAGGACTTCATTTACCCTGCAGAGACTTTATCTGAAGCATTAAAACATCTCTAATGATGCAGATCAGAAATAAAAATCGAAGGTTTTGTTAGAAAACTCAATGTTTTCCCCCCAAGATATTCATTCAATCCTCCACACAGCATGCCGCTGGTTCTTCTAAGAAATAGTCACAGTTTTCCGGGTCTTGCCTGTGTTCATCCTTTTCCCTTTTAGTGTTCTAGTCATTATTATCAATTTGTATGCCACCATTACCAATCTGAAAATAGAAGGCCAATTCCTTCACCCGGTACGTACCAAACTACCTAACTTTATGCCTCCATGGCTGTACCAACCAAAATATCCTCCTACTAAGTTGAAAACACTTCTTTTTATTCAACAACTCTTTAGCTCAATAAACCTTGGAGGTTCCCTTTTGAACCAAGCTTTGAAGACAATAAATCTCTATAGGCCTTCATCCAAATGAATAAGATGACTAGTCAAATTATTTCTTTACTATCTTCTTTCTATACCTATTTAGAAGCCTAGCCTGCAATCCTTCCAAGACTTTAAATGGTGATATATGAAGATTAAGTAAAAAAGTTCCCTTCAAACCAATCTAGCAAAAATGATAATGAATTGATGTTTCTATGTTTTGTAGTGAGCAAAATGGATGACATCATGCTGATTTAAGATAGTCATTAGTTGCTTCTAACCACAACCACAAAGTACAAAAGGGGCTTCCTTACCTCAATCCTAGGCCTCTTTCCACAAGATGTTGAAGATGAACCCAAGTTAGGTTCCTCCATGTCAAAGCTACCATTTATGCTACCACGTAAGGTAACAATATCCAAGGGCATTTCACTTGTGCAGGGCATCATTTCCCTTGTTCCAAGAGTATGATCCAGATCAGTGAAATATCTTGCTTGCAAAAGATCTCTCGTCCTGGCCCCCAAATCCTCACCGATGGCAGCTCTAGATCCGCTAAGTGGACTTGACCCGGCTATCCTATCAGTCATACTGACAATTGATGCAATACCACTGACAGAAGCACTTAGTGCTTTAGGCGATATTGAGTTCACCTGAAATATGATAATGATATCACAAATTCCATTACGAACATTTAAGTATTCCATACCACGCAGAATAACAAAGTAATGGAAGCAAAACTGAAACTAACCGCTCTAAGCAACCGTTGAATTGGTTGCTCAGTAACATTTGACTCGTAAGAAATGCTTGTTGGAGTAGTATTAGGCAAGGCTGATACACCAGGTGTGCTGATTGCATGGGTTATCTGTCGATTTTCATCATTTCCAGTGTTTGACAGCGAGGAAACTTCAGAACTCAGTTTCTCAGAATCCAATTTCGCATCACTCCCTTGTCTAATCTTAGAATTGATTACTTCTTTCATCTTGTGTTGAGGCATTCTAGCACTGGTACCAAGACTCACTTTCATGCTGTTTACTTCATTCATCTGATGATGTGGCATTTTAGTATTTACAGGCTCTGAAGGCGGCGGCTGCTGCAGTATTTGCCGCATCTGTTGCACTAACTGTTGATGCATCTGCTGCGGTCTACCTTCTTGTTTTGGCTTTTGCATCTGTACATTTTGTTGTTTCAAATGCATGTTTTGAAGTGCATTTGGATCTGACTTGAGAGAATTTAAATTCTGATGCAGCATATGCTCTTGCGACAACAAGGTACTGCCATCTAGTTGTTGGTGTGCGCTTGAAGTAATTTGTTGAGATCCCACAGCAACATGCTGTGACGATTTCATTAAAATCTCATGTTCTGAATCTGAAGCAGCCATCTGCTGCTGCGAAGGCAGATTATTTTGCTTTGCAGTAGCATTCTCAGATGAAGATGACAGAGAATCCTTCTGCAGGCTTGTCACATTGTTCTGATGCATTGTTGTTAAGTTCAGTGATTGCAACTGAAGCTTATTTTTATCTTGAGGGCCCTGCACTTGCGCATGAGAAGGTCGACACTGTGGCATGGCTGACTGATGCACGGAGTGCACATTAGAAGGAAGTTGTCCTTGTGGTTGTGATAAAACAAGCTTCTTTGGCAAGCAAAGGTCAAGCATTTTAATTACCTTCTGCTCAACCCTACCCACCATGTCTTCATAAGTTTTATCCATCATGGCTTTGGGCCTATTGAAAAACGTATAATAGTGATTCACTGTCTGCTTAAGGCCTTTAAGCCTTTCCAGATAGCCAGGCTTTGGTTGTCGAGAGAGCGATTCATGCTGAAGAAAGATATAGGTTACATCAATATGAAAGATAATCCAACAATGTAGAGTGTAATCTATGAAAAATCACCAATTTAAGATGGGAACGTACAGACTGAATTTGTGTAGAAGCCAATTTGTATACTTCAACCAGTTTCGGTAAATATTTGGCCTTCATATGTTCAACCTGAAACATGAAATCATCAGAAAAGAAATGATTCGAAGTTTCTTTACTTTGGGTATCATGATCGAATAAAGAGTATTCGAATGTTTATCTATTGGCACAAAACTGATTCAACTAACAGAGTTATCTCAACTTCAGCATATGACATAAGCATTGGAACCAGTCAAATTCTGATCAAACTCCATTAATCCAGTATAATTATACAAGTGTGAGCATATACAAGCGACCAAAAGCTAAAAGTAATATCCAACTATATTGATTGGAGATATGAAAAATGATATTTTGGAAGCTTGATCTTAGAAGTAACTAGAACCACAACTCTAAAGATGAAGATGATATAAAGAATAGGAAGAGGAAGAGGATAGAAAACATCAGTTACATGGAGAACTCCTAAAGACCCTAACCAACAAATCAAAATACTATCAAGAAAGAAGGCATTGTCAAAACAAATCATTAACCTATATAAGTTTTCCTCTAATATTATCCCTACACCATACAGGAAAAGCTCACAGCGCCCTAAATTTTGGAGTGTGTACAAGCTCCAAGAGCATCCAAGAAATATCTTTATTCAGTTTCAACTTTGAAGTATTTACTTTCAAATTTTACTTATTTATTATTTTGAATCCAAAAAGTATCTAATTAAAAGCATCAATGCAACTCAGATTGGCAGAACCAATTTACACTGTATGAATCACAGAGAAGGCTTATAAACAATACTTAATATGAGAATTCTATGTAACGAAAAAAGACATATAGACATTATACCTTTGCATATAGTTCCTCTTTCCCACCTTCTTCTACATTTGCACTTTCTCTTGTGGATGTGCTGTCTAGTGTAGCTACAAAACAAATATATATTTGTCAACAGAAAGTACGCCAGAGAAATCTTATTTTTTATTGGACCGAGGGGGTCAAAGGGTATAAACTGGATACATTCTAAAAAAGAATTGGAATATTTCTTAGGGAAGCTGTCAATTAGAAGAGGAGAAACTTCTCTTCAAAAAACTGTCATTTAGATAAACTTGTGATCAAACTCCTAATAACAAACTTAAAACCAAATAGAATTTTCAAGTGAAAATCTGTCAATCTAATAACTAAATATTTGGAATGCCAAGATATATATCAGTCAAAGGCGGTTACGCACTCCCTATTCAATTTGCGACATGTTATAGGTTAACAGGTTGAAGAAAGACAAACCATTGATGCTCTGAGAATTTTGTACTTCTTATGACATATTGTGAGTACCAAAAAGTAGAGACTTTAAAATAGGGTGTTATATCTGATTTAATCAATACAAGTAATTAACAAGCATAAAACAATACTATTACTTCTATTAAAAAGATCTTAGTAGAAGATCATAATTTTCAGCCAAACAAAGCGATCTGAAGGATTTCTCGTTGGTTATAAAATAAAGAGAATAAAGCACTAACGCCCTATGGATACACACTCTCTATATACACAGCTAACAAAATCTATCAAAAGGTGTTGTAGTTTATATATCAGACATGCTGTCCAAACATTTATAGTACTACTTGTTAGTTGTTAATTATTGTACAAGTTCCAAGGTATGAAAGCAGTAATCAATAACTAAAGAGAATAGCCAATGCAAATTTCATGAATTTAACAAAATGCAGAGCAACTTGGACCAACTGGCTAAGGGGGGAGAGAAAGCACATAAGAGAAGTTGATAGTGGACATGATACTATGTCCATGGAGTAAAATGGCATTCTTGGCTAATCCAACTGATCAAGGGAGACACTAAGGGCTTAATGAAGTTTTATTTTGGTAGTGAAACTGGATTACAGACATACTACAAAGGGTTCTATCTGAATATTGGACTGCTGTCAAGAGTCTTCTTGAGCAGATACTGATGATGGTAGGTCTTACAAAGATGGGAGTATTATTTCTGTCCAAAGTCAAGGCCGTCTAAACGTTATTCTAGAGGACCATACTCAGCATGAGTGCCTAATCAAGCTACTCAGTGGTTAGCTCCAAAATTAGAGTCCACACTGAGAAATTTACATAGTCAGAGTGCAGAGTATAGTTGTCCAACATGCCATGTACTACTTTGTACCACAAATAGCAGTTGCTTCCTTAATATTTCATCAGTTCCACTACCATCCTAAGACAATGAAGAAAGTAACAGTGGAAAGGAAATGTAAACAAATTTTAAATAGCACAGATCTGTTTGACGCATGGAACTAAGAAGGAATAGATATATGTGAGGACATCAAAAATGTGCTAGTGCAGCAAAATATTTGAAGCCATCAGGATGGGTTTTCCAGAGTTTGAAATAACTATATCGGCTGCTCAAATACATATGCTTGAAGCAAGTTACCTGATGTCTTTAGTCTATGTTGCACATCTTGCTGTGATGGGTTTGGTGCGTGTCGCAAATCTTCTGGCTGTGGCTGAGACACTAAGTGCTTCTCCTGTAGATCCGGCTGTGTATGCTGGCCTTGAGCTGGCAACAAAGCCGAAGCACTATGTTGGGTTGGCCCCTGCAATGCATCTTCAGCTTGCTGCATGTTAGCCTTACCAAATTGATTTCCTCCCATCTGACCATGCTGTTGAACTCTAGAAACATTACTTTGGTTGCTAATTAACTGATCTTGTTGTACATTCATGGTACTCGGCCGTAGCCCCATCAAATGGGGTTGGTGCTGCAATGGCAACACATTTTGATGAATATGATGAACCTGTTGTGGTTGCCCGAGGACAGGTAGCTGAGAAGGTTGTGCAAGCTTATGCTCTTGTTGCTTCTGCAGTTGTCCACGTTCAGGGTGAGTTTGCACGAAGCCTGTAACATTTTCCTCCTTGAACTGTTTCAAAAGCTGGGGTTGTAATTGCTGCCGCCAAGAATCTTCCTGTAAAGTCAGTCGACCTTGCTGCTGGTTCTGTTGTGACTGCCTCTGATGATTAATAGAAATATTGGGAGATGCCCCTTTCGCCCCTTTCGCCATAGAATTTCCTACTGGGTTCTGCAAAATGCCAGAAATGCTCTGTACATTGGAACTTTCAGCAGAAACATTTGGCATGGGAGGCTGAACTGAACCACTGATAGGAGTCCCTGTGGATGGTAAACTCGTAGAACTTTGTACTCCAGGTGATGCATATATATTAGGAGTTTTCTGCAATAAATGCTGTTGGTGGACCTGACTCTGCTTAGTAGACTGGATAGTAAGTGCTTGTCGTTGCATATTCGCTTCAGACTGAATACTCTGAGAAGCTACAAAAAGAAATTTTAAAAAGAAATTATAAGTTTTAATAAAAAGAGAGTAGATAGGTTGAAGAGATTAAACTCAGGAAGTTGATAAGCCCTTAGTGGTCTGAAAATTATGTTTTAACCACAATTACAAAATTCAGAACTTAAAATTAAGCTGCATACAGAAAGTTCCTAGTTGAAACTTGATTGGGTAAACAGGAAGATAATTTGAAAATAAGAAAAGCAATAGATATTGAGTCACTATATGTTCTATCGTCGTTAGAAAATCAATGATTGTTTGATAATAATTCTATGCAAGTAACTTTGAGATATATTTCTTAAATTATGTAAAACAGGAAGGAAACAGATAGAAAAAGAAATTAGTGGAATAACAGAAGAAGATTTGGTTTCTCGTGCTTCAAGTGATATCATGGCTTGGTAGGCAGAAAATTTCTACCCAACTGAAACAATTTAGAACTTATGGAAGTTTATGTTACAAGACACCCATACATAATTCCAAAATTAAGAAGAAATATTATAGTTGCACGTAACAGAGGAAAAGTGAGTACATAGCATGCATGGGTAGTCAAATAGAGAGCACCATAAAACGGGTTGGTGAAGTTTGAATGAAGTAAATTGCACAATATAACTCCAAAAGTGAAGTTTCAGAAAAGTGAGTACAGTTTCTGAAAATGCATATAACTCCAAAAGCACAATATAAATCAAATATTCTTTTGTACTAAAGTAACAGAAAGAGAAAAAAAAGTTCATAATAGACAGATGAAGAAGCAACTACGAGAATTGTAAACTCCCAATTTATAATATCTGCTTTTGAGAAACATAACATTCATAATATGAGCATAAGCAATATGAGACTGTTAAGATAGATGACATATGGTAAGTGCCAAAGACAGTCAGGAAAAATAGAAATTGAAGCATTGAGCTTGTAGACAAGTAAGTCAGTTGAATTGATTATCCATTGCATTAAAACCAGATCAATAGACCAGTTAAGGGTGCTATGGCTCAGCTTAAAGCTACAGCTAGATGAAGCAGAATAAAGAGGATAGAGATGAAAAGCAGGCCACCAAAATTAACAGCAAATATGGCCGCACATTGTATTATACCCATAGAATAGGAAGCATACCTTACTTGTTGCAGCTGAGTAAATCTTCTCCTCAAACTTAATAGCAAGTGTCTGAATGTCAGATAATGTATGTTCTTGAGAAGATTGGACATGCTTCCTTATCGTATCTGTACTACAAGTCTAAATATTGAAAGTGTCAACAAATTATTTTCCATGCAAGCATGGAGATATTACCAAAAGGAAAAAATTGATGTGTTGACAAACTAAAATTCCTTATGGGGCACAAACCGAGTCACTAAAATGCTCAAGTCAGTTGTTATTTAAACCATATTCTCATTATATATTTTTGTGATTACCCAAAAGAAGTGTGTTCTAGATATACTTGAGAAACAACAAATGTTATAGGAAAGTCTAAAGGTCTTGAGAAAATTTGACTATTTGAGTGTGTTTCAGATATACTTGACTCTGTCTTTATGTTTCCAGTTCATTATAATGGACTCGAAACATTATAATAACATTTTAAAAAAATAAGCTTAAAGTTGCAATCTAGAACAAGATTAAAACACTTGTCATCACTTCAGAAAAATGCAACTTGTTTTCCAAGTACTCCTATTTTTCAAGTAAACGAACTCTTTCAAGTTAGCAGACACGAGCAGCAACAACAACTAACCAAATACAAAAAGACATGTACAACAACATGAATACAAGAAGCATCCAATAAGACCAAAACACTCAACCAGGCCCTTCAAATCGAGAACTATTAGTAATAGAATCTATGTTAATCTAGACATTCTGCTAGTAATGAAGGCTCATGAAAGACATAAACTAACATGTTAGAAAATGAAAATTCCAAGTTAAAATAATATTGTTTTGATATATAGTATAGTAACTTACATCCTATCCAAAACCTTTTGTCGAATATCAGGGGGTAATTCAGTTCTCCAATTGGTAACTTCCATTTTCGTTACACCTTGAGCAGGGATCCAACTGTTGGCCACCATCAAAAGTAAATGAGCAGACACTAAATGGCTACATACACAGTAAAATGGAACACTGAACAAGAAAAGTATTTAAAATAATGAATAGCAATGAACTTTGAGCCAAATGACGTACAGAAGAATACAACTAGAAGAGAGGAGTAAGAATAATATATAAGAAAAATAGACAAATTAGGTCCGAAGAATTTAAACCTTCTAATGAGACAAAACTAGATATTTAAGAGTTGCAATCCCAAAGATACACTGATCTACCAATGTGTTTTTCTATGATTAAGGATTATTGTGTCCATCACATTCATTCCTGCTACAGATAAAACTAACCTTATTCTTTTCAACTAAGTAAGATTCATTCACAGAGAAAATAGACAGAGGCAGTAACCCCAGTGAATATGACTTCATGGAATGTCAAACTCAACCAATATAAAGGCATCAATGGTTATATGGCTATCCGTAAAGATATTAAAAACAGAAATAAAGAAATCCATTAAAGATTACAACCTATTGTAAGATATAAACGTAAAACTAGTTTTTCTGCAGAAGGCAAATTTCTCATTAAAGCCAAGACAGAATTGAGAAATAAACCCAAAATTGTTGGAGCACTAGTCTCACATAGATTGGAGACAATGCGTAGTTGCCTTTCATATACCTGATGGGCCACACCAACTAAAAGGTTAAGCTTTTGGTGGAAATTTAGAAAAAACACCACTTATGAAAATTTGCCTATCAGGAACTAATATATTTAAACAGAGAAAGGAATACTCCGCACTACCACCATTACCTGAAATAGTTGCATAATCTCCTTGGAATAACAGTTTGCTCAAGGAGTAGCCAATTTAATGATTATGGAAGCGCACAGGACATATAGGAGGCGTAAGTTTTAATGTTCATGTGCAGAGGAAATGCAGTATAATATTACACGTTCTCGTTCAATGTTTCTAAGTCTATTTTACTGGGAATGGGTATGGAACTAAGCTGAACCAAAA